>JANHGC010007401.1:251145-263992 GCA_027560395.1 Boaedon fuliginosus
TGGCTGCCTTTTCTTATAGCTAGTCTGCCTTGGCCTAGAACCGGGCCTGCTCTTGGCCCAGAGATGGCCTTGCTGGAGCAGAGATGTGGGAGGAGGTGCCAGGGGCTTATACTTATTAAAAAAAAGAGAGAGAAGCAAGGCCGGGTAATCAGCTAGTAAGACATAAAAGGCTGAGAAGGAAGGGTCATGGGCAGAAAACAGCTTGTTGCTTTCGAATCAAGTCTCATGAGTTGAATTCTTGGATTTTGTTCGTGTTTGAAGATTCATGTCTCTGCATCAATTTTGGACAGTTAATTTCTTGCTATGAACTCAAAGTTTGTGTGAGTAATGTTATGAACTTGGCAGCTTGCCCGGAGAACTTGGCAAGCTTATAGGAATAAACATAGATAAGAAGGACTTTCCGTATGTTTATTCAATAAAGGGATATTTTGTCTTTAAAAGCCAGCTAGGAAGCAGTTATTACTAACGTAGAACAGAACAATAATATGGAAAAAAGTGAATGGTTTTGCATAAATCTGTCTACAATTTTAGTAAGTTCATTTGCATCAACAGTTTCTAATAATGGCACAACTGTTCTGTCCCTTTGATATGGGAGTGTGTACATTTATTTATCTATTTCCAAATACCTGCTTTTCTGCCTTTGTTTTACCCACATCCCAACTATATTTTTTTCATTGCAATGTCAATGAATTTCTGTGCCAAGATTAGAATCTGTGTTCACTATTCCTTTTTGTAACCTAATAGAATATCATGTCCTTCTAATGAAAGGTTAGACTTATGACTTAAGTGTTTAAAATGTTCCAAGGTCCATCAGTCAAGATTCCTTTCAATGAAAATCTGGTTTGTTTTTCACAAGCCACTGCGATCTTCCTTTGGATTGTTTTGAAATCCCATGCTAATTTTCTGTGATAGTTTATGATAACAAGGGTGACCCGGGTTTACTTTATAATTATTCTGACAGACGTGCCAAACATAACATTCTTATTTAACCATTAGTAATATTGAACTCAGAGTTTCATGTTCTTTGTTAAGTGAGTTTGAAAGGCCAATTGTATACTCTAAGGAGACAGAAAATATTAAGTGACATTTGCAAGTATAATTTGCAAGGAACTCAATTTGGCTGCAAGAACAATTGTGGGAAAAGCTTCTTGTTTAGAGAGATTAAAGCTCTGGAAAGTGAAATCACGTTCTAAATTTCCCTCTCTTTACTTGGGTACCAAAAGAACATTCCTCCTTTAAAAATTGAGATGTATTTGTAGCTGTCGGCAAGTTAGCCAAGATTTTTAATAGTTGCTTTCACCATTTTTAATGTACCATTTATTATACCCCATGAAATAATATGAATTTTCAAGGAATTCTCCTGAATATAAGGGAGCATTTTAACAACCACAAGCAGCTCATCCATATTCAAAATCAGCTTGTTGTGGAAAATCAATATCTCTCCAAGCAGGATAGATTTGGATATTTTATGTCTCTTTTCTCTCCATCCTATGCTGGAATTTATTTATTGAATACATTTTCAGGCCACCTGATTCATAGGGACTCTGCAGAACTTCACAGGGTTACAGGAAAGCAGCAATTCCAGAATAAACATCCACAAAACAGCAACCAATGCAAGGAAATAAAACCACCCTCCAGTCTTATAACCTTTTTCAAAAAGTATATGCTGAAATACCATATATGGGTGGTCATTGACTTACAACCATTCAGTTAGAGACCATTCCAAGTTACAATAGCACCAAAAAAAATATTTACAACTGGTCCTTGAATTTACAACCGTTATGACAGCTCCATGTATGGTCACACGATCAGAATCCAGGTGCTTGCAAACCAACATGTATTTACAATAATTACAACATCTCAGGATCATAGGATTGCCATTTACAATCTTCCCAGCTGGCTTCTGTCCAGCATAGTCATTGGAGCTAGCTGGATTCCCTTAAAAAGCATATGATTCACTTAACAACCACAATGACCTTTCGGCAAAGGTTATAAAATTGAGCATAGCTCACTTAATAACTGACTTGCCTAGTAATGGAAATTCTGGGTCCATTGTGGTAATAGGCCCATTAGCATGGTGAAGTGCGAGCAAGGGTGAATGCAGCCTGGATGCATTGGCGAGAACTCACTGGTGTGTTATGTGACAGATGAATGCCAACCCATCTTAAATCTAAGATTTACAAGACAACCATGTGCCCTGTTGCATTGTATAGCACTGAATGCTGGGCAGCAACAACAGGGACCCAGGGCTATCTCTGCGCCATGGCAATGCGAATGCTATTAGGCATCTCCCTTCTTGACCACAACACAAATGATACCATTTGACAACATTTTGGTGTGGCACCCGTTATAGAGAAGATGAGAGAAGGCCAACTCCACTGGTATGGGCATGTCCAAAGAGCAGCACCTTCCACTGTGGCCAACTACAGGTCAGTGGCTGGCGATTTCGCAGGCGTCCAAAACAAGAGATGGCAAGACACCATCTACAAAGACATGCAAGCCGTGGGCCTGTGGCCTGGAGATGCAGCTACTGTGCAAAGTGGCGCTCAATAAAACAACATTGCACCTGCGGGAATATGCTAGGAAGAAGAAGATTGTAGTCGTAGGTCAAGGACTACTCTTAATAATGTATATGTATAATAGAGCAATTAGTTCTACATTCTACTTTCTAGGTCTTTAGATATCAACCTTAGGAATAAAAAATCATTACTATTTCTCATTGAAACAACAAAGTAGTAAGGCAGATATTCCTTTAAGGCAGCCGATTCTGTCTGACAGAAAGCAATCTTTGCTTGGGATAATTTGAGGCACAATTCAAGGCACCAATTTTTATGGGCTAGTTTTAAAATAATAATAATTAGTTAGCAAATCAAATGTGAAAGAGAATACTAGAATTCTATAAAGCAAGCAATCTTAAGAGTTTTGTAACCTCCCTCCCTCCCTCCTTCCCTTCCCTTCCTTCCCTTCCTCCTCCTCTCCCTTCCTCCCTTCCTCCTGTATTCCACTGAACCCCCCAAGGCTTTTAGTGGCTAACAACAACAGCACTATAAAGCACAAAAGGTTACAGCGGCCATCATAGGACCTTGAAGTATTGTTGGTGTTTATTGTTCTTCTTGCCATCTTTTCTGTTTGCAAGGCATTCTAATTATTACATCTCACAACTTCTTTCCTGTCCTCATTTCCATAAACTAATATGGAGACCAAATTGCTTCCTTCTAGTGATTGTATAAATTGGTTCTCTTGTGCATTATCCTTTGCTGATGGATTAGTGATGAATTACTTATTTAGCCATGGGGGTTCACCTCCATAGTCCCTCTGCTGATGAAGTCGCATGAATTGGGTTAGCTTATCACCCTTTTTAGTTTTATCCTTCAGTCTTCTTTTTATTCTTATTCGACCCTGAGCGCCAAAACTACATGTCTGCCATCAAGAGGATATTAAAATGTACAGTGCTTTAGCAGTTCTCCTAAGCTGCAATTTATGTGGTGGTAAATTACAGAGTTGAAAGCAACTGAGATGGAAAAGGTTGTGTAACCATCGTAACATAAATTCTGCAATTGTTAATGACACATAACAGGACTTGATTATAACAGTTACCTTGTAATTTTTTTCTTTATTTTTTTTTTCTTTATGATGAGCAGTTTTCTTGCTTTTCTGCTTTGTCATATTGCTCAGTTCCTCACTTTGTGCTTTGTGGTTGCACCTGGAATCAATCCATCCTACCAGTTCTTGGATCTATATTTTTAAGAGTAGAAGATTGTGCAACATTTAAAAATGGTGGACATTAAAGAATAGTTGGAGTATTGCAGGGAATTTAATGAAAAACTCAAATATGGACCATTATATCTAAGAAAGCACTGAAAATAAAGCTTGGAGAAAATAAATACTAAAATAAACCATTCAGAAGATTAGGGATCATTGGAAAGAAGAGAAATACATAAAATTGAATACTACTTGATTGTGTCTTTTAATGATAAAATATCCTAGGATGGATTTGTGGCTAGTAAAAACCTACATGAACATTTTCAAATAATTTGTCCTACTTACAAGCCCCCAGTTCTTATTACCAACTGGCCAAATTCATTAAGGGTACTCACAGTTGTAGTTCAATATCTCTGGGGACTGCTAGGTTGGAGGGTAGGAAAAATTATTATTACCTATGCATATAATTACACGTTTCCCAAATAACCTTCTAAGCAGATGAATACTAAGGAAGTGATCCTAATTTATATTGATTATAGGGTGCTCCCTTCCTCCCATCCTTTGGGGCAATGCCTGAGTAGGATCCAGAGGATTGTTCATGATGCTACCCACCCTCGCCACCGCCTACTCTCCCTGCTGCCCTCTGGGAGAAGGTTTCGTAGTATCCAGTGTAGAATGACCAGATTCTGTTAAAGTTTCATTTCCTTCAGCATCAGCCTGGTGAATTCAAGACCTTGCTTCTTTCACTGGGTCTCCTTCTCAAAAGGTCTCAGTTTGAAAGTTGTGGATTTCACATGATTGTGTGGGTCTGTTTTTAATTATGTTTGTATAATGCTTATTTGTGGAGTAAGCAATCGTAATTTCACTAGGTGTTACTAGCGGGAGCATCCTGAGTGTACTCACCAGAGTGACAATAAAGTTCTATCTATCTATCTATCTATCTATCTATCTATCTATCTATCTATCTATCTATCTATCTATCTCAGTAGAGGTTTTTAAGAAGAGACTGGACAGCCATTTGTTAGAAATAGTATAAGTCTCCTGGGTGAGCAGACAGTAGGACTAGAAGATGATCTTCCAAATCTGTTACTGTTATTCTTAGCTCTGAGCCCCCTACAACATTGAGTAGAGCTGTGGTTAACACAAGGACACAATGCTTTAATTCTAATGCTATCCTTGGAAGGAAACAGATTTCATTCCTGAAAAAAAGCTACATTTAGAGAATATGAGATGGCCTTTTGGATAAAAGAAATATTGAAAGAAAACTTGATTACAGCCCAGCTAACTGCTTAGCCCCACAGATACAATTCTGACCTTTCTTAGGTTGGTGTTGTACTAGGGCAGTTGTTCAGACAGAATAAATTGAAAGTGTGGGAATTGGGATTCTAGAAAGAAGCAATAGATGAGTAAAACAAAAAGGGATAATATAAAATATTGGTAAAACCACAAGAGATGAGTCAATCTCATATTAAAGTTGGTTTTGCTCTCATCCATCAATTTTAATCTTTGTCTTTTTCAGTTTCCTTCCATTTTGCTTTTGAATCTGTTGTCAAAATTAATTGTTTTTTATGAAAAACATTGACCTTTTCATGAAACAAGCAAAACAAGTCATAAAATCTTATCAATCTTCTTGAAAGAACCTGTGGGCATTGACTAAATAAAGCTCAAATAGCTTAAAGAAAATATGTACTTCCTGAAATAAAATTCATTTCTACAATATTTGTTTGCCCATAAAATCACTGGGATTTTGAACTATTTGTGTGTCTGACACACCTCCTTCTCAAAAGAATTAGTATAAGTTTTCACAACCATTTAAATTGAGCAATATTTGAAACTCCCAACTGTTATGAATTTCCATAGAGACCTTGAAACCATAGAAAACATGTGAGAATTATTCCTCTTAAACTATTCTGTTAAACTACTGAACTGTTCCACAATAACAATAGGTTTTGGCAGATAATAATTGAGTATATACAATTGACAATTATCACATAGTAACATTTTTTTCACTGTTCAGACATTTCGGTTACTATGCCTGAAAAAAATAGGCACCCTTGAATATGAGATATTTTGGTAAAAGAAGATATAATACAATTTAGTGCACCTTAGTGCAGGTGGTGGGATAATACATCTTGATCCAACAGAAGAAAAAATTAAAGAATATATTTATTTATGAAGTCGGTACTAATTATTTTTTAAAGATGTCTCAGAATAATGCATGGAATTTTTCTAATTTTGAAAGGTAACTTGCCATTTCCTGTGGAAATCTCTTACTTTTCTAAAATGGTTAAGGCTTTATCTCCCAAATTCTACATCTCCTTTGTAGACCAATCTTGTTTAAAAGATGTTTTCCAATTACTTTAGCATCTCTATTGGTGCTGTGCTGTTGTATGAGATGGTATTTGTTTGGAAAAATGTGTTTGTTTTTAACTACCACCTCAGAAGTTAGAGTGGCTAAGAAACAGATGGAGGAAGGGTTATAGAGCAAAATCCAGATTAAAATCCCAAATGGTGAGCTATTTTGCAAGTTTGAGAATGCCCGCCCCCATGCAAAGTTCACCTATATTTCCTTTATTCTTTCCTTTCCTTTCCTTTTTCTTTTTTCTTTTTTTCCCTTTTCTTTTCTTAAAAGTAGCTTATTTTCCCTTAAAGCAAGTAAGAATGTTTTTAAGAAAATCCGTGGGAAAAGATTAGCACTAAACTATTCTCAACAATCTGTTTTTGGTATTTTTGCCTGGTCTTCATTTATAGCCCTGAGATTAAATGGTATGCTGATGTAGTTGGAGGAATCAAATTATTTTAGTTCATTTTTTTGGCGGGGGTGTCTGTGTTATAGAGTTTACAGAGATATTATTTCTGAATATCCAGATTTTACCCCACTACAAATAGTACAAGAAAGTAGTGCTCTTAATTTTTTTTAGCTCGCTGCAGATATTGTGAGCAAACTATAACAATATTTTTCAAATATTTTTCTTGCTTGGTAAAAAAAATGAATCACCTGACAGCTGTTGTGGAATTTAGCAGATTAAAAAATGTTTATGTATTTATTGGATATACATCTTAGCTTTCAGACAGGAGAATACCAACTTCTCCCTTTTTCTAGTCTCACCCAGATCAAGAACTCTGTGAGATTGGTTGGGTTAACAAAGAATGTTGGAGCCAGAGTTACTGGGGGAGATTTCACAGCTAAGCAAAGATTAGAACCTAACTCTCTCTGATGACAGCTTAATACCTTAACCATTACATCACACCACCTCTCTTTTCTTAGAGCTTTGCAAGTAAAATGGAGACATAATTCATATGTGAATACCCATGTTAACTTGCATATGCAACAATTTTGTGAAGTGATGTGTAGCATTTGCCATCTTCAGCACTGGCTCATGCTTAGCATCCATCTTACTTCAGCCATCCATCATTTTCCATTAGGTTGCGGCACACTTGAACGGAGCTGATCTGCAGACCATTGCAGCAAATTGATTAGAAGAAAGTTGAACATAGCAAGAATATGGAGTGTGCTTTGAAATGGGGGAAGTAGTCAGCAGTACACATACATAAACACATTATTTTGCCCATCAAAAAGCAATTTGCAATTAATGCAAAAGCCAAGAGTAGAACACAGAACCAAAATAGGTCAAGGACAGAGTCAAATTAGGATAAAAACTGTGCATTAAAAAGACCAACACTGAGAAAAATGAATGAGTATGGAAGGCCAGCTTAAAAAGATATCAGAATAACAGAGTTGGAAGGGACTTTGGAGGTCTTCTAGTCCAATCAGGAAACCATATGCCATTTTAGACAAACAGTTGTCCAATCTATTAATTGTCCAATGTTCAATTAAATACCTCCAGTGTTAGAGCACCTAATTCTAATCTTCATTGTTCTATCAGGAAATTTCTCCTTAGTTCTAGATTGCGTCTCTCCTTGATTAGTTTCCACCCACCCCTCTTTTTAGATACACTTTTAAAAATCCCTGTAAATCGTTAATACGGGAACTTGGTGCAGTCATTTCACATGGTAGATATCAGCACACAACAAAATTGCTCCTTATGGGTGTTTCCTCTTGTAATTCTCTACCAACTGTGGAAGACCAACAGCACTTCTTCTGAAGGATGCAGCTAGTCATCAACTTAAAAACATTAGTGACAAGCTGAAGTTACAGCGGCATTGAAAAAATGTGATTTATCGTAGTTTTTTACACTTGCAACCATTGCAGTCTCCTCACCATCATGTCATTCAGAAGCTTGGCAACCAGCACATATTTACAATGGTTGCAGCATCCCATCCACTATCCCATGAGATCGCCATTTGCAACTTTTCCAGCCAGCACTTGATAAGTGAAATCCATCGGAGAAGCCAAATACGTTTAACGACTGCAGGATTCACTTAATAACTGCAGTGATTCATTTAACAGTGGCAAAAAGGGGTCATTAAATTGGGTGCGACTCACTTAATCTCCTTGCTTAGCAATGAGAATTTTGGGCCCAGGGATTCTGAACCAAGGACTACATGTAAGAGATGTTTGGGAGGGCTGATATAACTGAAAGAGAAGAGTACCGAGTGTGGTACTCCTCAATAGTTAATCGCCAGTTTTATCTGCTAAATCTTCATGGATTTCTATAGCAATGTCGATTGCTAAAAGCTGAGATGACCAAATGTTCCCTTCCAAATTCTTTGCAATTCTCATTCAATGATGCTCTCTGATACAACAAAAGATGAATAATACTGAGTGAGCTTCCAGGTAATCAGAATTACTTAATCTAGAAAAAATAATGAAACCTAACACAGTATCTTGGTTGACTTCTTTAGATCTTTTTCTTCCAAGGGTTCAGGAAGACAAGGATCTTTCATTTTATAATATAAGCTGAAACAAACCAAAACAACCTTAAATCCATAAATATGTGGTACATTGGGCCATTTTACATCCATGGCAACTGAATAAAACATGAACCTTTTCTCCTTGGGTGCCAACACGCTTCTCTCTCAGAAATAGTGTTATTATTTGCCTAAATCCTATTGCGCGGCCATGACATCTTGGCTAGAGCGACTGAGAAGGGAGACATAAACAGATGCATTTCCTAGATCAAACTGTTACAGAGGGACCATTCCCTCCCTCACAGCAGATGACTCTTCTTTCTTAGCCAGAATTGTAAATGGAAGAGAAAAAGAGGGGATTTTCTAGCTATTGATTGCTTCATTGGCACCAAGATATATCCTGTGCGATGTAGGCTACCAGATTTGGAAATCATGCGTTTGTTGTTCAAATCTTCCTGGAGAGAATCACTTGCATTCTTGGCTCCAATATCCACCCAGCACAATTTCCAAACGGACATCATCATTATATTGAAAATGGCCTCCCAGCCAAATAAAGCCAGCCAGCCACAAGCACTGGGTCCCAGTATAGTTGCTGGGTTAATATATTGCCCTATGTTATAGTATAGAGTGGGCTAGTTTTGTCTTAGCGTTTTGTTTAAATTTAGATATTATGGCTAATAAACCATGATTTATAATTCAGGGCCTAGTATAGTTAGTGAATTCAATCCCTAGTTAACTTTCAACGATCTGTGATTGTAGCCCTGAGGTCCAAACAATGCTGCAGCACTGAAGTTCAATATGGAAAATTCATGACACTCATTAGAAATTCTGCACCAAATATAATTGCAAAATTGGGATACATATTTCAGCTTAAAATGTATGCATAGGGTTCGAATTGGACAGTAATAATGTGTATAAAGGAAAGTTGGTGTTTAAAAAGGACATAAAGTAATGCATCATATCAGGATAAAAATGACTTGTAAAATGTCTGCAGACTACTATACATAATAATGCACATACTGGGAAAAAATACGGAATGAATTTCTGGTCATACAATAAGAATGGAGCATAGATTGGAAGCTCCAGGTATTCCTATCCTACTTTTGACCCCTAGATGAGGTCTTTGGCAGAAGTGCTGGGATATCATCTCAGGAACAAAGAAACCCAAATATATATTTTTTCCAGGTGTCATTTATATCTATTGTTGTCATCATTTCTTCCATTTATGGAAACAGTTGGTTTAGCTCTGTGTAGGTGTATTTCAAATTTAGCTGATGTGAAATTTAACCTCACAAAAAGGTTGAGATCTCTGGAACTGCATCCTATGACGATGGAAGGAAATGTTATAAGAAATAGCTGTTCCAAAAAGTAGTGTTTTCCAGATTTGCATGGGTCAGAGAAAAAAGGCATAGTGAAGATCCCTTGATAATCTCATTAAGGATAATTCCATTTGGAAAAGATTGTCGGCTTTTCTGACCGTTTTGGGATTAGATATGCACACATACAAACTCTTAACAGACAGTTGAGGCATTTTAATGTCCCCTAAACATAGAATATTGCTCTCTATTCTTCTCATAATCCTGCATAGTCTGTTGTATTAAAGATGGTAACTGAACATCCCATAAATATTTTTGAACTTTGCAGAATCATAATTTACTTTTTAGTTTCAGGTTAGACACTTGTTCATCACCTTTAAAATGTGGTTAAGAAGGTATTCATATTTCAAATTAGAACTGGAAAGCAATTTGATGTGCCGCACAATGGAAATTTGTAATCTTCCTATGGAGATCTAGGCAAATTGGTCCACAGTTGCCATTATGAATTCTCCTCTGCAAACTCTGGAGTTAGAAGGAAGCTTTATTGTTGTTAATCAACAGTCTGTACAGATATATCATTATTATTATTTTTTGCTAAGGAAAGGTATTTGGAGTTTGATATAACACTAATAACTCAATTCTGGTTTTGCATGGTACATTTTTGTACACTTATTTATACCTATGTGGGAGCTGCACATTTCCATGGAGGGAAAATGACATTTACAGTGAGTTTTTCTCATACTATTTTCATAAAAGATTTCACATTTTTGATAGGGATTAGCACAAATTCCTGTTTTGTTTATAATTCATGTGATTCATTGTGCCCTTCGTTGGCTATTTTCCCAGGTCCAGTTTTGGGTGCCCATTGTGATCTTATGAAGAATATTCATATTTTATGGTATTTCCCAATCTTTTGGATATATACTTATGTATAACACAGCACTCCTGCATTTTATTTTGAGAAATGAAACCCAAAATGGAATTAACCTTCTTTCCTTCGTTCCTTCATTCCTTCGTTCCTTCCTCCCTTCCTCCATCCCTCCTTCCCTTCCCTCCTCTCCTCTCCTCTCCTCTCCCTAAAACTGACAAGAGGAAGGGACCTATAATATTTAACCTACAAGATGTGTATTCACTGATTTTATTACCAGTTTTTGTATATGTTGACTAGTTCATTATATTTATTTTGATATACTGTTCATTTTACTTGAATTTGGCATATGGGTGTATATCTGGAAATGTCCATGTCATTTCTATCTTTATACTTCATATGTACATGAAGTATATATTTCACGAGTGTAGTATGTTTGTGTGTTTTTGGAATCTGTAACTAACATACACATGCACACACCTACCACGTATGTTTTTTCTTGGTTCATGTCAGGATTTCTCTGAGCAGCAACAGTTTCTTATCTGTAACATCTGAGTTCAGTATCATTCTGTTCCTGCTAGCGATTGACCCAGAACATCCCAATCGGCTCCAACAGAATCTGCAGCAATCATTTTAATTTGTATTCTAGTTGTGATAAATAGCTATAGCTATTTAGCCAGAAGCTAAAATCCTGTAGCTTCTTCTGCATCTTAACAGCTGCTCTGAAGACCTAAGGAACAGAGCAGGGATTGCAGAGCTGATGAAAAAAAATATTCTCCCTATAGGATTTTTTTGCTGGGTCTCTTTTTTGCCCATGAGCAGAAAGCTTTTTTTGTGTATTCATGGAGACCTAATTAGTAATCTGGGTAACATAGTGATCCACTATATCATCTGATGTGCGAAGGTGCTATTCATCTCCTACCATTCAGTTTCAATCTACTGTGATAGAAAATGGGGATTATACTCTAGAATAAACATGAACTTCACATTCTTTGGTCAAGGATCATTATTTCTTCTTTATTTATTGGGTAGTGTCTGGGTTTTTTGCACTCCCATAATGCAAATGATATTCATTTATCACTTGGCAGTGCTCAAATAACCTTCTGCAGTATACTTATAAGGCACATTGATTTACTATTTCATTATGTTAGTTGCAACTGCAAATATATTGGTTGGCTGGAAAGGAAATCATTCTGGGTTATCTTTACCAAATCCGTACAAGATTGGGGCTATTAATTATCATATTGCAATTGCACAGGGAGTGGTTGAGGAATATATAATTTAATTGAAGGAAAAGAAGAAAAATAAATAACATGCATGCCAGTAAACCATTCTAATTAGAAACTGTATTAATCCGCCAAGAGAAGAAAATCAGTTGAACAACTTTCCATATTGCATTGTTTATTATTTATAATCGACGGTTGGAACATCTTGCTTCTGTGCTCTACTACTGTAGGAGAAAACCTTGAGGGTGGGGTTAAATGTGTCATTAGCTTAGAGTCTTTACATTGCCTGGAACAATCCAAATCTAGCCCCTACCACTTGAATTCCTTTGACCCTTACGTAGTGCCAATTTAGTGCTGACTATTAGTTAACTAAATTCTTCTGTATAGGCTTGGATAAATCTTCTGTGTTTCTTGTTGCAAGAAACAATGGATGGAAAGTAATCCAGGAGAGAAGCCACCTAGAACTAAGGAGAATTTTCCTGACAGTGAGAACAATTAATCAGTGGAATGACTTGCCTCCAGAAGTTGTGGATGCTCCAACACTGGAGATTTTTAAGGTTTTTAATCATTTGTCTTAAATGGCATAGGGGTTCCTGCCTGAGCAAAGGCTTGGACTAGAAGACCTCCAAGGTCCCTTCCAACTCTGTTATTAAGTTATTCTGCCTAACAACAGCAGTTTTTATTATATTTGAGGAAATACACTTTCAATGTACCCCCATGATGTAACCAAATTTATATATTTATTTATTTATTTACTTCAATTTATACCCCGCCTCATTTCCCCGATCAGGGGAACAAATTGCCCAAGCCTTTCCTAAAATGAAGCATGCATCCTATAACTAAAAGCCCCTCTCACCTACATTACAATTATATGCAAATAATAATGTAAAATATTTTTTGAATGCTTTTTATCTGTATTTGGC
>JANHGC010007401.1:264092-276420 GCA_027560395.1 Boaedon fuliginosus
TTTGGGCCAGATTGGTGCTGGTATGGAAGAGCCTATTGAGGACATACCCACAAACAAACAAACAAACAAACACACCTACCCACCCACACTGCCACACTTCTTTGACTCTTTAGGTCAAAGGAACCTTTGATTTCATTGATTATGTGCTATCAAGTGATTTTCATCTCCTAAGAAGATAGATTTTTTTTTTAATGACAATCTATCCCTAATTTGTTCTTTCAGAAGTCAGTGCATGCATTGCTACTATTGAGTCTGTTCACCTTGCTGCTGGTCATTCTCTTTTCTTCACCTTTCCCAGTATTTGAGTCTTTTCCAAAGAACTAGATCTTTGTATTCTGTGTCTGAAGGGGGATAATTTAAGGCTGGGCATTTGTGTTTCAAATGAGAACTCTAGAATGATTTTCTTGATGATCCATCAATTTGTTTTCTTGATTCTCCATAGTATTCTCAGGAATCTTCTCCGAAACTAACATTTAAAAGTACCAATGCTCTTCCCATCTTGCTTCTTCAATGTTCAATTTCCATAGAGTATTACTGATTATTTATTTATTTATTACATACCGTCCATCCCTCTGTTATGCCACATAATACCATGGCTTGCACAATTCTGTTTTTTGTAGATATAGACACATCACTCCATGTGAATATCTAAATAGCGACTCTATCTATCAAGCGCTAGTGTGAGGGGTACTTCTTGATTACTTGTTCCTTTACTGGTGATGGTTGATCACAAAAGGCAGAATCTATTCACCATTTCAGTAACTTCATTGTCAATTCTAAGGCTGTTTGTTTTCAGCTTGGGGTATTTTTAGCTTGGGGTATTTTTTTTAGAAAAAATAAATTTAATAATTAATCCCATTTTTAAAATTTAATTTTATTCTTGTTTTTTCAGTGTGTACTTTCACTTTTAATATTAATGCTTACCGATGTTTTGTATTTTTTTCCCCATGTGGCTGGTATCGTCAGCATAGAGTGCTTTTTGGTTGTTTTTCCCTCCATTTTTAAAACTATGCTCATCCTTTTTCAATATGGCTGCCCTTAATATATATTTGGCCTATAGATTTAAAAATATGGGGAGAATATACAGTGTTGTGGCTCTCCTTTGCCAACCTGTAGCCAGTCTGTTTTGCCATGTTCTGCCTGTACTGGGGCTTGCTGACTTGTATTCAAGTTTCTCATAAGGACAGTGAAATATTCTGGAATTTTCATTTTCCTGAGCACTTTCCACAGCTTGATGTGATCAACACAATTGAGGGCCTTTTTATAATTAACAAAGTGCACAACAAGTTGCTAGTTTCCTATTTACGAGGTTGGGTTCAGCCTTGGGAGGTAGACTAGCCAGATGATCTAATTGTATTTAATTGTAAGGTCACATTAATAGAATCTTGCATGTGTGGAATTACATTTCTCTCGGGTCACTTTCACAGTCCAAGAAAATAGGATTTCTTTTGAACCTCTTGCCTTACAGACTTTCCTGCTGCAGACTAAGTTGCCTTTTTCACTATTCCCTTGACTGTGACTCTTTGCCCTGACTGTTAAGGTCATTCTCATATACAATTACATAGAATTTATATACTTTGCTTTCAGGGACAATACAAGCATACATGAGAGTTTCTTAATTTGTTTTTCTAGCAACAGAACTGATGGCAGACTGAAATGGAAGTAAATAGCCTGAAGCCACTAGTGAGAAGGGACTTGAACCCACTCTTCTCAGCCCTTAATCCCTGCAGCTCTTACCATGATACACTACAGATTTTCATACTAGTGCTAAATATTCAAAAGTGAAGGCCTTCCTACTATCTTCCAATCTCCTTTATTATCTCCCCCCCCCCAAAAAAAAAATGTGAAAGGGACATAAACATATAATTTTGGGGATTTTTATGAGCAGTATTATCAATAATCAGTTCTGGAAGAGGTTTTCTGAGAATATTGCTAATTTAGTACAAACAGGGAAAATATAAATGAGGTCCTTGAACAATTTGTACTGACTTTTAGAGAAGGAAAAGACTCCAAAAGAGACCAGATGGATTACAAGTCGTGTGAGGGGGTCAGTAATATTTAGGGATGATGTACTGGAGAGCAAGAATAGATAGATAATCCCTACTCACAATTTACAATTATATGACAAGGATGTGTATGTGTATAGGTCTCAGGCTTTATGTGTACGTACCATTTTCTTCCGCTGTGGCTGTTACTATTGTGACTGTTATGCATTTTCTACAGTAACTCAAAACATATTTCCCAAGTTCCAATTTTATCTTAATTACAACAATAAGCTGTAACCAGAAAAAGCTCTAAACACTCAATGAATTTCCATAGCTGAGGACCGATGTAAACCTGAGTCTCACTATTTCTAGCCTGTGAAGCTGAAGTTATAACTACACATACAACGCTGTTTAAATATTTTTAATATTTATTTATTCTTTAATCTTTTAGCTTCAGTGTTGTGATCACATAAGGGGAACTGCTCCTCTATGTGGGAAAAGCAGGGGGACCTACAGGATATATTAAAGAAGGTCAAGATGATGGTTGTGACAATACAATTAAACTTCCACCTGTTTTTTACATGGGAAAAGGTTGTACTTGATAAGCATATGGCATTACTCCAACATCCATGGGGTTAGAGCTTTTGCCAGTCTCTCTCACTAGAGAAAGAACAATGTATTTATTTGGTGATTCAGGATGGTGGAATACCAGCAACTTGAAACATCTCCTTGATGTAAGCAGCATATCCATGAAAATTGTATGATTACTTAAGTTGCTTATGATTGTTTTTTTAATTTAAAGCCTTGAAAGTATGTTTTCAAGTCTCTTTCCCATGAAGCAGAAGCAGTTTCATGGTACTTCACTAATATAGAGTTCAGGATTCTGATAAAGGGATGTTCCTCTGTCCTGGTGCTTCTTGACATCTCAGCGGCTTTCGATACCATTGACAATGGTATCCTTCTTGGGTGGCTTGAGGGATTAGGAGTGGAAAGCACCATTTTATGGAGGTTCGTCTCCTATCTTTTGGGCCATACCCAATTGGTGTTGGTAGGGGGGCAAAGATCTGACCTAAAATCCCTGCCTTGCAGGTTGTCTCAGGGTTTGGTTCGCTCCCCCCTCCTCTTTAACATATACATGAAACTGCTGGGTGAGATCATCCATCACCATGGGATAGGGTATCATCATACATCGCCATGGGATAGGGTATCATTATACATCTCTGCCCAGGGCTGGACTAGTGATACTGTCAAAGTGATGTTCTGGTGTCTGGAGGTCGTGAGGGTCTGGGTGGGGACCAACAGGCTCAGGCTCAACCCTAACAAGGCTGAGTGGCTGTGGATGTTGCCCCCACATGGTCCAGTGGATTGTTCATCATTAATGCTGGGAGGAAGAAATTGCCCCCCTCAGAAAGGGTGCGTAACTTAGGGATTGTCTTGGATCCACACCTGTAATTGGATCATCATCTGGTGGCTGTGGCCAAGGGGACCTATGTACAGGTTCACCTGTTGTACCAGTTGTGCCCCTTCTTGGACTGGAAGGCACTTCTGACAGTCACTCATGCCCTTGTCACCTCTCGGTTAGATTATTGTAATGCACTCTACATGGGGCTGCCATTGAAGAACACTCGGAAGCTCCAGTTGGTCCAGAATGAGGCTGTGCAAGTGATAATGGGTGTACCTTGGTGCACCCATATAACACCTATCTTCCGCGAGCTGCACTGGCTCCCAATAGTCTTCAAGGTGCAATTCAAGGTGCTAGTGACAACTTTTAAAGCCCTTCATGGCTTAGGAGCGGGGTACCTAAAAGACTGCCTTCTGCCACCTCATGCTTCCCAGTGCCCAGTTAGATCCCACAGAGTCAGTCTGTTATGCGTCCCCTCAGCTAAACAATGTCGGCTGGCAGGTCCCCGAGCTAAGGCCTTCTCTGTGGCGGCAGCAGGCCTCTGGAACCAGCTACCCGCAAACCTGAACCACTTCTAGTCTGTTGGCCTTCCACAGAGCCACGAAGACCTGGTTCTGTCGGCAGGCATGGAATTGATGACCATCTGGATGAGTGATTGTTGTATGAATGGTGGTTTAAATTCTGTATGATTGTTGATGTAAATTTTAAATTGTATTGTATAATGATATTATGTTTTATATACTCTGTTTTATTTTGTAAGCCACCTCGAGTTCCCCTTGACCGGGGAAGAGAGGCGGGGTATAAATCAAATAACAACAACAACAACAACAACAACAATAATAATAATAATAATATGATGATGATGATGATGATGATGATGATGATGATGATGATGATGCATTTTTTCTTTTAGTATAGAGGCAAGAGTGAAAACTTGGGGGCCCAATGGCAGCACCATGTAGGGTGAGGTTCGGTTGCACTGAGGCAACTGAAAATGTAAATGAATCTACAGCATTCACAGAGCCTTCTGATGCCACAGAGAAGGGCCCTCCTGTGCTGTCCTAGGCTTTCAAAAATAGGTGTTCATGTCATGGGCATCTGAGAGGGAGGCAAGCCAGAGGTAAGGAAAATGATGAAATGTGCATCATTAAGTTACCATTCAAAATACACTAAGCCAGAAGCTTGTCCATTCCAAGGATAGAACAAACTAAGTAATGTGATATATACAATACAATGCAGTGAGGCATGTGCAGATCTCTACACTGGGGAAACAGAGCAAACACTTCACAGCATCGGAAGAACAAACCCATCAGGACAAGATTCAGCAGTCTATCTGCATTTGAAAGACAAAGGGTCATTCTTTTCAGGACAGCAAAGTCCACATTCTGGATAGAGAGGACCATTGGCTTGAAAGAGAGGGGAAAGCAGCCCTCTCTCAACAGAAGGGGAGGGACCACCTATCTCCTGCCTACAACACAGTCCTTTCAGCAAGATTTCACAACTATTCACAACCATTTGAATTCTGATTTGGGTGACCCTGAGGGCACAGATTAAACCCAAATGGCCTCAATGGCCCTCAGAAAAAGTTTTAACAACCAGATGACTGCAAATAAATACAATTCTTTCATTCCCCACCCCATCCTGTCAGAACCTATCCTTCCTTCTGCCTCCACCACCTAATTAGAATTGATGAAGCATCTTGGATAAGAAAAAAAAATCGTCTCCTTCTTCAAATAAAAAAAAAAAACCAGTCCAGTTGTCTTTTGAAAGAGAAAAGGCACTTTTGAGACATCTATGGCGTGGATTACGGAGAATCTCTACAGACACTTAACATTCAAAAACAGTGGCTTTCATATTTGCATCCAATGTCAAGATGCAAATATGAAAGGGCAAAGTTTGTATGTGTTCTCAAACAGACCTATCATTTTTTTTCCTGCCGTGGTTTGCAGTAGGTGCCTATATTTCAAGCTGAAAAGAAGTCAAGGATAGAATTATTCAAATTATGTCAGAACAGAAAGAGCAAGAAAGGACATAATTGAAAAATACTCCTGAGTGCAAGATGCTCAGAGGAAGTATAAGTGGCCAGATCAAAGGGTTGAGAACAAGGTTCAGTAGCAAAGTCATTTATCTAAGAAAATGGCAGGATATGTCAGCCATATAAGGGGAGCCACAGTATTGCAGACATCACAGAACATAGATTGTGAAGAGCTGAATCCAAATATATTGCAGAGCTTCTTTGAATTAGGCTGGTACAGGAAAAAGAGAAAAGATGATGTTACAATAGCTAGATGGATGGGTAAATGGATGGATAGAAAGACAGACAAACAGAGAAGTAAACAGACAGCAGTCTGAAGCAAAATGGTTTATCAAGGCTGTGGAATAATCCATATCTTTTTGCCTTGTGGTGAAAGCACCACAAGGGTTGCGTTTCTAGTGGACTAGTTTATCTTCCTTTAACCAATAGACATATGGGACCAATAGACATATGGGGATTATAATAGCATTGAGTCAAAGAATAGGAAGAACAAATATCTCAATTTCACTTACTTTTTACTTAACTGTGCCTTACTTAACTCTCTTTTCAAAAACTCACCATATAGGGTGAATTCATCCAATACACTTGGCTAGAATATAGTTGGCTATTTTGTGGTTTAGTGTGTGGTGTGAACGTAGCCTAGGCATCTTCCCAAATGGAGCAGAAGCAGTTTCATGCTTATTACAGCATTTTTATTTACAAACTAAGCTGTTATCAATACCCTTAGGTAATAACAACCTTAACTGTTACCAGGAGGGTAAATTTTGCATGATTTTGAGTATTTCCTTAGAATCTTGACTCAGCAACACATACCCAACCCCTTCTGGAAAATATATACATACACTAACAGAGTCTCAGTCATTCAGGACAAGGAAACAGCAAGAATATATTGTCTGCCCTCCAGCTGCATAAGACAAAGCAATAGAGCTACCCTTGGTTAGCAAGGTCTTGGAAATGAATGTGTCCTTACTTAGTTCCTAATGTAATCAACAATGCCAGTCATGGATCTTAAATTGACAAATTAGTACTCTGGAAAAAGAAGCACCATTCATTGGAAAATATGTCATTGGTGCTTAGTTGTCCTTTAACTCTCTGAAAGATTAGGCACCTGCAGCTTTAAAAAGGCAGCAAAAATAAATAGAATATTGGTTCAGGCACATTGAATGCTAACATACAATTACTTTGTGTGGGTTTTCAGTTGCAGTCAAATATAGATGTAGCTGAATGCACCTTTTCACAAAATCAATTCCAAAATCTTTAATGAGACTAGAAAGACGTAAAAAAAAAGAAAATGACAGTGAGGACAGAAGGAGTAAAGATATTTTTGAAGGAAGATAGAAAGTGCAAATGTCCATGACATTTTCGAGTGCACATTGCTTCTTCAATGTAGAAAATTGCAAGTGGACCTTTATTTTAAGATAGCTGCACCTGAGGGTTTGTAACCTTTTCTCCAGAAGCAGGCATTGGGTGAAATGGTTAATGATGAGACAAATTATTTATGTTAATTAAACTATTATTAGGATGCCCAAAGATAGGGCTATCATATCTGAGTTGCAGATAGAAGCAATCCAAAACTCTCAAAAACGTTGTAAATGTAAATGTACATTTAATATTGCATGTTTTGACAGCAGCAAGAATTGTATTTGCAAAATACTGGGGAAAAAATGAGGAAACACCTACAGAAGAAGATATAATTAAAAAAAAATTAGACTGCAGATATGGATAGACTAACGCTGAAGATAAAAGAAAAAGAAGACACATAATATTAAATGAGTGGTGTTACGTGGGTGTACTGAGGTACACACTTAATCACTTGCACGGCTCATTCAGTACTCTGTTAACTAAGCACTTATTGTAATGTAAAGAGGAAATAAATGAATGAATGAATAAATGAATGAATGAATGAATGAATGAATGAATGAATGAATGAATAAATAAATAAATAACACTGCCATCATTTGGAGATCATCTTTATTTTTGGACCTTGATTATAGCTGTGACTGAGGAGAATAAAAATAAATAAATTATTTCCCTCACTCCATTCTTCCCAATTGTTATACAAAATATGGCATTTTAGCATTCAAAGTATTTATGACAGGTGCATTTAAAAAGTATGGGGTATCCTTTTTAAACACTAATCATACTATTTGTTTTGTTTGATTTATGTAGTATTAAGCTCTGGCTTTAACCAAGGATCATTATTTTCTTGGGTAGTTGGGTTGTTTTCACTGGAATTTATGCTTCACCGCTAAAAAGCAGAGTTGTGTTCTCCATGAACAAGTTACTTCCCTGTAGACTTAGCAAGATAAAATGACAGAAAGCGATTTAGTAGGCTGGCAAGTGCGGATAGTGAAATCTGCCCTCTGTGATGTGTAAGCTTTCCCTAGGCCATGATTGCCACTGGGAAATATTTAGCTCCTAAGCTACACTGAAGATGTTAAATTAAAGCTGAGAGGCCTTTTCACCAAGGAGGTTTATCACACCAGGATAGTGATGTCTTTAAAAGATTGTATTTCTGGTGAATCTGTAGCATAACTGGTATAAGGATGATGTGCATACGTTCTGTTTGTTTTTGGCAAGGGTTCTTATAGGGAAGCAGAATAACACCAGCTTTGAGGGCACTGCTCTGATTGTCAGTAGATTTATGGGTCCAATTTAAAGTGCTTGTTAATATCTGTGAATTCCTATATGGTATAATGCTGGGATATATCAGGAACAAGACAATTCTGTCAGTGGAGAACTTCTACAAGGGCAGTGTTGAATATGATATAGTGGCGGACTTTGACAGTGATTATGGATTTTTTTTTTTAAATGTAGTTTTATTGATGGTTTTTATATGTCTATCTTTATGTCTAAACCTGTTTCTATTGGCCTGTTATTTTTTAATTGTTGTGAGCCACCCAGAATCACTTAAGTGAGATGGGCAGCTGTATAAATAAAAACAAACAAGAAGATGCAGAGAGGATCCAGTGAAGAACTCACCCCTTCAAAAGCTACATGAGGGTCAGCAAGATGGCAGGCCTCCTCAGTGGTAGGTCTAGAGGTGGTATTCAGCCAGTTATGACAGGTTCCGGAGAACTGGTAGCAATAATTTTGATTGATTCAGAGAACGGCAAATACCACCTCTGATTGGCTGACACTGGCAAATACTACCTCTGATTGGCCGATAGCATAGCCATGCCACCAAACTATGCCCACAGAATTGGTAGTAAAAAAAATTGAATACCACCACTGGGTAGGTCCCAAATTTTGGAATATCCTTCGCTCATGATATATATTTGACCTAACCAACTTGCTTTTTGCATAGCTTTGAAAGCCACATTCATGTTGTTCAAGTGCACCTTTGACCACAGCTATTGATGAGTACATTATCATGGCTTTCAATAGCAGATGTTGGTTGCAAAAGAAAGTCTTGTGTGATGTCATAAAATAATCCTGATTTTAATAATAAAAAACAAGAGTGTGGTGTGGTCCTGAAATGGTTTTATATACTACTGTAGTCATGCTAGCGTTGTGCAGATATTTTCCCCCAATGATTTTTTCCTGCAAGCATGTTCCAAATCAGGTTTTACATCTTTCCTTGCTTCAACTTTATTCCAAGGGAAGGAATCAGGATTTCTCCCATGATGGTTGTTTTCAGATTAGGAAGTGTGGGGAGTCAGGGAGGCTGCAGAGTAACTAAATGAATAACTATAATAACAATAGCAATAGCTATAGCCATAACAATGGCACTTAGACTTATATACTGCTTTACAGTACTTTACAGCCCTCTCTAAGTGGCATACAGAGTCAGCCTATTGCCCCCAACAACCTGGGTCCTCATTTTACCAACCTTGGAAGAGTGGAAGGCTGAGTCAACCTTAGGATCAAACTTCAGGCAGTGGGCAGATTCAGCCTGCAATAGTGCACCACTAAATGGTTCAAAAGAGACTGAACCAAGCAAACTAAACTGAAGCAAAGGATCAGGGACTTACTCCCATTTCTTCAGTGGTCAAGCCGTCTTCAAAATGTCAGCAACCAAAATGGAAAAGAAAATGCCAAACACTGTAAGAATAAATTGGGGAAAGAAGAAGCTTCTGGGGAGAAGAAGAAAACTGAGAAATTGCACGGCAGCTCTCAACAGAGCGGAGAGATTTTTAAAATTTAATCTTAAGTAGAATTAACATGTTTCATTTTCAGCTAAATGAGTTTAGGTCGACGGTATCCAACCCTGGCAATTTTAAGAGCTGTGGACTTCAACTCCCAGAATTTCTGGCTGTGGAATTCTAGAAGTTGAAATCTACAAATCTTTTTGGACACTCCACTTTTAGATGAATGTGCTCTTGGTACTCCACGTGGAATGGCAGTGAATTCTGTAGCCGTGCTTTGAAAAATCTACCACGACACTCAGGTTTATGTTCGAGCAGCATTGCTTGGCCCTGAAAAAAAGTGTAATTGTCACAGATTTTCTTTGTTACTGGATCCATTTCACTACACCGTTACAACGAGCTTTTAAAATCCTTGTTTGTGTACTGCAAATCATAGTAGGGGGATAAGTGGTGATAGTAGACATAGATGAGCACTTAATTGTGACAAGTTCTTTAAAAATCTGTTTTTTGGAGTTTTTTTGTATTCTTGGTTGGCTTGCTGAATGTTCAGTTAAGCATGGGACAGGAGCGCAGACTTTTATTACAGCTGCATTAAGCGCTTGGAAGATTGCACTTTGGAGAATGCTAGCTATAAGAATGTGCAATTGTGCAAGTAATTACATCTACACTCTTAGAATAGGCTGTCAAGAAAACTAGCTTTGATCCCTCATAATACATGCTTTGAAATCATCATCAAGGAGAGAAAGCAATCATTCGTTGTTAAAAGAGCAAATAAATTTTTAGCTAGGTCTGAGAAGCTATAATCCCTTTTTGCACCACCTCCAACCCATGGATATTTAAACCTGGTTAAAAAAAAATCCCTCTTTAAATTATTTATTTGTGGCATCCTTGTGAGCATCTTGCTGTCAACTCTTGTACACTCATTCTCACTTTCACTTTATTTCACCGCACCAAGTCAGATGGGCTAAGCAGTGTTTCGATACTACACAATTCGTAATATGCTTCTTCACTGAACTTTATCATTGAAGGTATTTACCAGAGTGGCTGATTTTATTTGGAATTAGATCTGGATGAGTTGTTTCTGGTCTTACATTTTCAAGTCAGTGAACAGAGGAGATACTATCTGGTGGATTAGACAGTGGCAAAAGTTGAACTTTAAATATTTAAATCAGGTTTAAGAGTTTGTATTATCTGACACTGTAAAAGCAAAAGTTTTTAAAAAATATTCCTTTAAGGATGCCCCTAATACCAAATGTAGAGTCTCCAACTGTGTCCCATGCTTGATATTTCTAATTAAGATTGTGCAGAGAATTAATTTTACCACTTCTCATTCAATTGGATGATGAAAAAGAATTCACTTTTGATATTTATTTCAAAGGAGTAAAGGACATTGGTGAAATTTGCATGAGTGAATTACAGAGATTTTTTCATTTGAGTTGGTATTAAGTAGCCCATGATTCCTCAGTAGCCTTTTCATTCACTGTAGAACATGGATGTTATGCTACGTGTATTTGAATAGGGCTATAAGGAGAGAGAATCACACATGATACCTTTGTGGGATGTTATTACAGACACTGGAAAAGGCAAACAGGAAAGGTGAATATCTTCTGCATCTTTCAAAGATGCATTCAAATGGTAATAAGGTATTTCAAATACCCTGACATCTGTGGGGAACTTAACTGTGAAGTGCCATAAATCCCAAAGTCTTGCAATCTCTGAGGAACAACTTCATTTGTCAAAAAGGGAAGAACAACCAAGAAGGGTTTTTGTCCTCTTACAATACTAGACAACACAGTATCAACAGTAGAGACCTTCAAGTTTCTAGGTTCTATCATATCTCAAGACTTAAAATGTGCATTTAACATCAAAAATATCATTTGCACAACAAAGAATGTTGTTTCTGCACTGACTCAGAAAGCTTAAACTGCCAAAAGAGCTGCTGATTCAGTTCTACAGAGGAATTATTGAATCTGTCTTCTGCACCTCTATAACTGTCTGGTTTGGCTCAGCAACCAAACAAGAAATACACAGATTTCAATGGATAATTAGAACTGGAGAGAAAACAATTGCTACCAACCTGCCTTCCATTATGCCTCCCAGTGCCCAGTTAGGTCCCACAGAGTCGGCTTGCTATGGGTCCTGTCGGCCAAGCAATGTCAGCTGGTGGGCCCCCGTGCTAAAGCCTTCTCTGTGGCAGCGCTGGCCCTTTGGAATCAGCTTCTCCTGAGATTAGGACCGTTCCCACCTTGTTGGCCTTCCGAAAACCCACAAAGACCTTGCTTTGTCGGCGGGTCTGGAATTAATTGCCTCCTCCCTTTTTGAATGTTGGCTTTTTTGAAAGTTTGGCTGATTGTTTAGTATTTTAATCTGTATTCATTGTTTTTATGATATTGTTGTGAGCCGCTTTGAGTTCCCTTTGACCGGAGAAATGAGGCGGGGTATAAATCAAATAAATAAATAAATAAACAAACAAAATTGAAGACTTATATACTGCATGAGTCAAAAAGAGGGCTGTGAAAATATCTACAGACCCATCTCATCCTGGACATGAATTATTTCAACTTCTCCCCTCAAAATGACACTATAGGCCGCTACGCACCAGAGCAACTAGACACAATGACAGTTTTTTCCTGAATGCCATCACTCTGCTAAACAACTAATTTCCATAATATTGTCAAATTATTATTAAGTCTGGATTACTATTAGTCTTCTCACCCTTCCTAGTTCCTATCTCTTCTCACTTATGACTATACCATGTTGCTTATATCCTTACAATTTATATTATATTTCCTAGTATTTGATTATTCTTTTGATTATT
>JANHGC010007405.1:8804-20261 GCA_027560395.1 Boaedon fuliginosus
GAAGGAAGGAAGGAAGGAAGGAAGGAAGGAAGGAAGGAAGGAAGGAAGGAAGGAAGGAAGGAAGGAAGGAAAGAAAGCTTGTCCCTGCACTCAGGAAATGGTGACTGATTGGATTTTTCTTGAAGCAAAAACAGGAGAAAGGGATGACAATTTCAATCATGCTAATTTCCATTAAAACCTCTAGGATCAAAGTATTAACTATGGGGAATACCTGCAGAGACTGGGATATTTGCAGGGGGAAAAATTCAGTGTGGAAAAATTTTAAGTGGCAAGTAGAATCATGTAAACATAACCTTGCCACTTGTTAAGATATTGTGCAACTCACATGCATGTTAAAAAGGGGCAAGTCTTTGTGCTGTTGCATTTTCAATCTTGATTGAATCTTTTTGACACACATATGTCCTTAAAGTGATTTCCAGAAGGGGTCCTCTTTGATGTATGGGAGTTTCCAGATTCTGATAGTATTGCAACCATTAATCAGAGCATATCATTAGCAACATTACCTTAGCAACTTTTCATCCTCCAGTATGTTACTTTGGGTTTGCTCCTTCCTGCTACAAAACTACAATGAAGAGGAGAACTTTTTCCTCTGTCAAAAGGAAGAAGTTGTGGGAGAGCCTCTTTGGGCTAAAGACTTAGATCCTTGAGGTGGAAATAGGGAGATGTCTGAATTAACAGCTGTGAGTGTGAATGTGGTTGTGGAGGCTTGTCTTTCTGATCACTACAAATGGTTGTCTATGTCATGATAAAATATATAATGCCAGACAACACTGGTTGCTTTTCATATCTGCATGCTCACCAAATAAAACCAAATGAAAAGGGAATGGAAGGAGAGCTGAAAGTGGTGTAAAAATAATGAAATTAATTCAGTGACTCACCAATACCTCTCTATCAAGCAAAGTAGAGCACCTCTTTTGTTCTTTATTTCTTCCATGCATGTGTTTTATCTTTATGCTTTACCTATATTTAGCTGACAAAAAATAAACACATGGGCCATTGTTTTTGTCATATGTTTAATGCAGGAAACAGGTTTGTTCTCATTGGCATTACCTCAAGGCATATCGTAAAAACAACAACAACACACAATTCCCCATTGTTCTTAAAGGGCATTTACCACCATGGTGGTTGTAATTAAAGGATTAATCATCCTCACAAAGTTGCGTGCATGAAAGAGATTTCATCTATTCAACAATGGAAAAGTTCTTGGAGAATCAAAACCTTTGGAATAAGTTTAAACCAATTGTCCAGTATAAGTGTAAAGAGATAAAAAGCAAGACACATAGTTGGGTATTTGCTAGATATAGAATTATTTGGGCAAATAATTATAGATCTTCTAGACATTTGAGCAACTCTACTGGATGTACTGTATTTAAGGCATTGAAGGTCGTTTCATTTTAAAGAAATCAAATTCTGTTCTAATGGCACAATTTTGCTTTTCAACTATATTTTCAGCCATAAAACATCAGATAATATGATTTCTAAGGAAAAGGATCATGAAAAGTATCAGTGCTATTACTCAGTTTAACAATCTGATTCACGTTGGGATTTCAGCTTGTTTTGTCCACAGTGTTAAGAGATCTGTTCCATCTGAAAGGCATTTGCTTAACAAGTCAGGCATAATGGCTGCAAATTGGACACCTGATGTCCTCATCCTTACATTTATGATGTCTATGACTCCACCACAAATCCTCATTCTGTACATACTGAATAACTGAATGTTAGATTTGTAGCACTATTTACAATTATAGTTCTGTTCAATTCCTATACGTAATTAAGACAGATCTTGGTTCTTTATTTAATTTTTATTTCTGCACATTCTGTTAAAGCATTTTGCTACAACTCCTGGCTAAAACAACAAAAAATGACAACATTAAGTTTAAAATAAAAGTAGCATTTTTTTTAAATACAAAAAAATGCTACTTAAAATCTAGTGGAAACAAGTCAATAGCTGCCTTCATATCTCTGTTTTATTGTCTCCGGCCCAAACAGTTATTACAGACTGCCAGAATGTCTATATCTAAGAAGAAACTGAACATTTTTAATTTAAATATTAGGTTTTGCTATTTATTCATTCCCCAAAATGGGTGGAGATTCTAAGAGTTAAAGAAATTGAGAGAATAGCAGGTGCATTCACATCAAGAGCTCCCTCCATGCAGCTGCAGCTTTCATGATTTACATTGGCATGGCTTATAAATCAAAGTTGCATTGATCTTGGATGCCACAGTACATCTCTTTCCTGTTACTCAAATGGGCTTCCTGCTAGGATGGAGTTGGCCCAGTTGGATATCCTACTATATATAAAATGACAAGAAAGAGTTCTTGAATACCCGTTCTAGTATTGTTTCATTCCAGGTGGGTTTTTTTGTCCGGAGCTATGAAAGGAAAAGCACATAATTAACCTACATGCCATCATCCTCTGTCTAATGCAAAGTATTCCTCCTTTTTTTTGTCTGAAGAAACCATTTCATTTTATCAAAAGGCTTTAATGGCATATTCTTCCAGTAATACTGGAAATGCATCTGTAAAGTGGATTGCCTAATTTTAAAAGCAAGTCGTTTAGTTTGCACATAATTGCCGGAGAATGAAACTACTGAACTGAATAAGTTTTACTTCAGGATCGATGTGAATTGTGTTGTACTGTAAGAATGAAAATCCATATGAGTTTTATATTTATTGCACTTTACAAAAAAATATTTCCATTATGATGGCTTCCCATAGCAGTTGCAGGGCATGAAAGCAAGAAGAAGGCTGCTCAGAGCCAGGCTAGAAAAAAGATATACTGACGGTTCCTCCTTACAACTGCACCTGTGCAGTTCACACCTTCACAGCTGTGAGGTGATACAAAATTAGGCTGGCATACTAGATGCAGCCATCAATGCTGAGTCTTATTCTGCCTCAGTTTTTTTTTAAAAAATCAATGAGTAATGCTACTGTTTCATTTTTAATTGGGAAGATGTGAGGGAAGGCAAGTGATGGTATCTCATGCCTGTGAGGGGGAAAACCCCTTCACAATTGGCATTCCCTGTGTGCTAGGGCTGCAATTTATCAGCAAAAGCATTAATACTTTCCCAAAATTTCCACAGCTAACTTGTAACAATTTAATATGACATGTCTAATGCCTTGATGTCTTACTAGCAGCTGTGAAAACACACTGACTTCATTTGTTTTGAGCAATTCTTTGGCCCAAAGGGTGTGTAGCAGGAGAGAGGGTGGGGTATTTGTGTGTGAAATTATTTCCCTCAATTAAGAATGTTGAAATGAAATTTCAATTCAGTCCCTTAAAGTTTAAAGGAAAGAGATATTTTGTTATGTATGATAAACACTCAATAAACACATGGCAATGTCCAGAAAGAGCTGGGCATCCATTCATCTTGTAAGTGAAACTACCTGCCTCTGAGCATCATAAAACTGGCATATCAAACCATGCAGAGAGATGTTAATAATTAACGGTCCTATATTATTGCAGGTCCTCTTCTACAGTCTCAAGTGAAGTTGTTGGCAGTCTTTAAATGCTTTTTCTCATCAAGAAATAAAAAAGGAAATGGTTGGTTCTTCAGAATAACAGAATGCAGGGCAAAAGATTTTTTTCATATCAGTGTGGATACCACAAGTTCAATTTCTATACATATACATTAAACTTCAATCCATATTTGATCTAAAAACTAATGTTTCTAAAAATACCTCATTGGAAAAAATATTTTTGCAGTTGTAGTCAGATTTTGCATGTGAAATAGGTCACTCAAATTATGACCTTCCCACCCTGCCCCTCCCCCCTCAGTGTTGGTTTTCCTCCAGTACTTTGAAAATGCCACATTTACTCAATGAAAAATGATGGTGAATTTGATGCAATCCTGTATAAAACCAAGGCAAGATAGTTTAAATCAAAGTCTCAATTATTCCAACTGAATAATTGGAAAGGTTAAATTGGGGGGAAATTAGTCTTCCTTTGTAATAAATATAGCTTCAGATATAGCTTTCTAAGTTCAGATGAAAAAAATGGAACCAGACTGTGAATATGTGTCTCACACACACACACACACACACACAGAGAGAGAAAGAGAGAGAGAGAGAGAGAGAGAGAGAGAGAGAGAGAGACTTGTTTTACATATTTGCCTTTAAAAACCTTTATTATATGTGGGCTTTGAATACAGAATCCTCTTGTGTAAGCAAATGTATTCGAAATACGTAACATGCTTATATTTCTAAAGCAGGATCATAAATAGCAGATTGGTCTTGCAAAGCATTTGCAGAGATGGCTATTCAGGAGGGAAAAGTAGAATTCTAATAACCATAAAGCTCCCACATCTCATCACCTGCAAGTTTCTCTAAACACATTAAACTACTTACTGCTGAGGTGATAGAATAGTCAGGGGCTTCCCTTCCCCCCGCCAGCTTTTCAGAAGGGACAACTAGTTGTTGCAACTGCTTGCTAAGTGTGCTCATGGTAAGAAACCAGCAGACAAGAAGGAGAAAGGAATCTTATTTCTGTCATAGTCCCACCAAGGGGGAAAGCATTGAGACCAGAACTGGGGCAGGGGGCATGTTCCAATAGAAAGCTAGAGGGTGGGTTTGGCTGTCTGCCAGAGCCTCATCTGAGAGGGATACCATTAAAGTACAAATTATTGTAATATAAAAAAACAAAGCATTATTTCTAAGATTTAAAATACATTCAAAAGAACAAAAGGGAAATGCTTATGTCTATATTAAGCAGAAACTATACATCATGAGGGACGTGGCTCAATGGTGAAGACGCTGAGCTTGTTGATCAGAAAGGTTGGCAGTTTGGTGGTTCGAATCCCTATGCCACTTAACGGAGTGAGCTCCCGTTGCTTGTCCCAGCTTCTGCCAATCAAAAGCATGTAAAAAATGCAAATAGAAAAATCGGGACCCCCTTTGGTGGGAAGGGAACAGCGTTCCATGAGCCTTCAGCATTTACTGTAGTCATGCCAGTCACATGACCACGGAGCCGTCTTCGGACAGCGCTGGCTCTTCGGCTTTGAAACGGAGATGAGCACTGCCCCCTAGAGTCGGGAACCGACTAGCATGTATGTGTGAGGGGAACCTTTACCTTTACCTATACATCATTTAATTTTCAGAATTTTTCTAGTATCTGGCCAGAGTAGTAGATGCAAATATCTGTAACACTCATGATGTTCATATGTTCTTTTAGAAAAGCATGTGAATATTTTGTTGGATGTAAGTTTATTTAGTGGAGAAAAAAACCATATCCAAAGAAATTATATTAACAATCTATATGTATTTATATCTTGATATCAGCAATAATGTTCATGTGCTCTCCATTAACCTGTACATTTCTTTGCTTTCTTTGCTTATACAGAGAAACTTCACCGAACAGCCCTTAATGTAAGATAGAGAACCCTGGTGATAGTTCATATATATTCAATTGCATTTTATAAAATATTTTTTAATGATCCTGTCTTTCTTCTTTTACCTGCAGGCCACTGACTGAATCTGCAGTTTAAATACTGCATGACTAAACAAGCAATCCACATTCACTTCCTATCAACTTCCCCTATGTTATTCAATCCACTGAAAAGTTTTTTATCCTTGTACAGTTGCTGCAGATAGTAGATACACAGTGGACTTAATGTCTGGAACTTTATAGGTTAGTATTCCTGGAGTGTAAAGTGCACGAGCACATCCATCAAATATGCATTCGCATGGTTTCGAAATGGCATAAAGCGATGACTGTCCTGCTTTGGACTTTATTCAGATAAAAATCTTCAGAAGGCATAACTCCTGCTTTTTATCTTCAGAAAATCTGGTTTGGATGAGCATGGTCAATTGTATCTGTCATTTTGCTATAGCTTTGTAAGAGAATACCTACAGATAGAAATAGGAAACATTCAAAGACCAAGTACAAATAATAGGTTTTGTAATACTTGGTTTATTTGTCGATACAGGTAGTCCTTGACTTATGACCACAACTGAGCCCAAAATTTCTGTTGTTAAGTGAAGCACTTGTTAAGTGATTTTTGCCCCATTTTACAACCTTTTTTGCCACAGGCTGTTAAATGAATCACTGCAGTTGATTAGTAACTCACTTGTTAAGTGAATCTGGCTTCCCCATTGACTTTGCTTGTCAAAAGGTTGCAGAAAGTGACCACATGGTCATAAGTATAAACCAGTTACCAAGCGTTTGAATTTGGATCACATGGCCATGGGGAGAGTACAAAGGTTGTAACTGAAAAATCATCTTAAGTCATTTTTTTCAGTGCGATTGTAACTGAACAGTCACTAAATGAACTGTTTTAAGTCAAGGACTACCTGTACACAATCATCCTCCATAATGAATAAACTCACATTGTGGCCATGGCCATAGATCCTAGATTTGGGGTGGGAACCTTTTTGTCTGGAGACTATTTTCTACTGATAAATTTCACTAAGGGACACCAAAGCATCAGTAATGACATCATAAGTGGTCTGTTATTGGGTTAAATTTGTGTTCATTGCTATAAATTGTTTGTTCTCTCCACCTGACCCATAATGCATATAGAAATAATACTAGGCCTTTTAGAAGAGGCCGGGGGGGTAGGAGGGATTAGATTTAGGCAGGTATCTCTGATCTGTTTCATTAAATACTGTAGAACACATATCTTCTTGCATGAAGTGTCTGTAATTGGATCCCATTGCAGGGAAGAGAGCAACCAGATGCCTGCTGAATGTCACCATAATTCTCATCTGTTGCAGACCAATGACTGGTGGTAAGGGAAATGATGTGGGGGGGAGTCACTTTCCTCAATCCAAAGGAAAGAGTGGGAGATGCACAAACAAGTCTCATTCCTCCTGGAGGTGAGAAATTGAAAATAAACAATAGTAATCTTTGTAAAAGTTCTCTCCTGCAAAGAGAGAGGGAATAAGGTATTTAAGAACGTGTCACAAATCACCATTGCTTTTTGATGTGGGATGAAGCTGCAGAGATGGGGAGTTCCACAACAGCTTTCATGCACGCTTCAATCTGCTTTTTTGTTTTCAGATCAAATAAGCTTTGTTAACCTGCCACAAAGGACTACGTAGTCTGATGTTGCACTGTGACTATTCCACCACATTCTTTTTTATGAGTGCACTAAATGACAGTAATGGTTGGAGAAAAGACCACCATAACAGTGTTTCACAAACAGAAAGGTTATTGTGTTGACCTTGCTTACTGCTAAGGAAGGCACAGTTATTCACAAGATTGCTGTTGTGGGGAAAATAGGAAGAAGAAGGACTATTGAACATGTTTGCTACCTTAAGTTACTTATAAAAATAATCAAGGCACAATATAAATAAATAAATGTGGGTCATGAGACCAAGGCATAAAGATAGGTCTGAGTTTTTCCATTTGTACACCGATCAGGAAGAGGTTTGCAGGCATGTAGTTTTATTTCAGTCCATTATACAGGGATTCCTGGTGCCACCCGAAAAATGAAGATTTGAGGGTCTTCTGAGAGAACAGCTCAGCTCTGTCCTGTGATATTTTTTTTCTTTGCTTGCTTAATGTGCTTGGCAAACTGAAATAAATGCATGTACTTTTAACATACTTAGACTTAATGTGTCCCAAGATACATTCATACAATCATGCTTTAAAACCTCTCAAAGACTGCAGCATACCCTGTGCAGTTCACTATGGTGCTTGTCTCATTGACTTGATTGCTTTGCTTAATATCCACAATTGCATCTCAAGTTTAGTATTTTTCCAAGTTACTGGTACTGTAATTGAACTAAATGCATTTAGGACACATCCTATCATTGCTCAATCTGTTAAACTAGTTGCTGCTTAATAAAGCATAGAGTCCAGAGCTGGAAAATACAAGAAGTACATTCTTCTGGGATTTTAAACAATTGTTATACTTACAGCGAAACAGCACTGATAAAAAGCATATTTATCCTCATGTTCTCTTTTACAGCCCAGATGGATAGAAATATGTTTACAATATGATTTATATTAGTTATAAAGTTAGCTTTTTAAGATGCAGCTGTTAGGAGCTTCCCAATCTGGCACTTTAAAAAAAAAGATTTTTAAAAGATTTTTGATTTCTCATTATAGAAAATCTACATTGGTGGTAGTGGCATAATTCCAGACGTGATATCATCATTGCTACTGAATAAAATGGACATGTCACAGCAGAGAATGACACTGTTCCTTCCACTTACTCACCAGTTGTTTCTTTCGTTCCACCATATATTTCCAAGAACTTATTTCATGTGTCAAGTGGAAATAAGAGAGCAAAGACCATAGATATAAATATGGGTGGATAGTTGAATTAGGGGTGAATTGTGTGTAAAATCTGTCCTTCACTTTTCAGTAAAACTGAAAAGATAGTAAAGTTCTGTGTGTAGTGATAAAATGATAGTAAAATTTAAGGTAGACACAAGTGCAGAAACAAATGTGCTACCTTTAGAAGAGTTTAGACAATATCATAAAAATGGTTGGTGTTAAGCTCTCAAAACAATTTAGTATTGTGCATAGAGAAACATATCATGTGGTAGACATCTCTGCATATACAATGTTAGGTGCAGCAGCATGAAAAGAGTTGTATCTAGTTTGTTCAGTGGATTTGTTATTAAAGGAATTTGTTGATATTTCAGAAATACTTCGATCTGTCCCTGGCTCCAAAATATGACTTCCCACTGCCATAGCAGAAACAATCATATACTTTATAGATCTTTATACATATACTTTATACATCAGTGAGAGAATGATGCAATCTGTTTGCTTCTATCTGGAAAGCCTGCCGTGTTTCCTGGATTAAAAGAAATCCCCAAACCAGCTGTTCAAAAGAAAATAAAAATTACTGATAAGATTTCATCTTAGTACTATATGGCTAGAATTAAGTTACAGTAATATAGAGTCCACATGGCTGTAAGTTTTATGAATACAATCAACATGCATATTTTAATATAATAGAAGTCTTAATAACTTCAGGATTATCTGGATAATTGGAAAGTTGGTGGAAAGCACAAAAATTCTCCCTTCTGTTTCCAGACTCTCTGAAAGTGACCGTTGACAAGGAGCTTCTATTGGGTCCAATGGGAATACAGCCATTTTCAGAATAACCTCTAGCTTCAAAATCCCATCCTCCCCCTCCCCCAAAAGCTGTGTAAATTAACTATAACCATGCAGTAAACATCACATCTACTTTAGTCCTTAAGCAAACGTGAATGCAAATGGGACTTTCTTTGGACTTCAACCAAGTTTGTATTCAGGCATTGTCTTCCATAGCAGAAATGTTCCTAATAACAAGGTTGCTTCATTCTAAGTGCAGTCTGCTTAATCCTCTGAAAGATCAACAAAATTGCCCAGGAAAAGAGAGAGAGAGAGAGAGAAAGTACCAAGCAAACCAGGAAGAGAAGGGAAATTACAAGTACAGTAATTGGAATTATAAACTAAATAAGAAAGAATAAAGGATGGTAAAACAACATATAAGATAAAAATAATTTAATAAACATCTTCAAAGACACTAGTATTTAGATGATAGATAGTGGTGGAAGAAATGTCCATCTGGGTTCAGTGGAAAGATGGTTTATTGGTGGACAGGGCCATATTGAAGTCCTGGACAAAAAGAGCACATGGTTGAGAGAGGGAGAGAGATTTATACCTTCTGTGGGCTTTGAACTTGCTTCCTGTTCCTGATGCAACAAATGTATCCTGATTGGTTGTCAGACTCCCATGGGGCCATGCTAGCTTGTAAAACCGAGCAAAGTTCACATCATCGTCCGTCTTAGCAGCATAAATGTTGGGGCTCCCCTGGGTCTTAAGTCGAGGAGTACCTACAATGCACTAAGATGGGCAGAGAAACACGGTAAGCCAGCTACGTAATCGAAACGCCCATCCCAGGAGGGGTAGAAAACATTTATTGTACTTCATTAATTAGGATGATAATCGTGCGCCTTTCAGTGCATTAAAAAATACTGAACTCCAAAAAATACTGAGTCCATTCATTGGGCATCTATTACGGTTTAATCGTTTTTAACATTAAAAGCAGCTTTATGCAAAAGAAAATAGGTAGGAGAACCGTGGTGTATTAACGCTCTATTAAGCGGTCGGAAATTCAAGCCATTTCGTTCTTTTCTGAGTAATTAGCTCCCCTTTTAACTGATTAACAAATAAATCCATTGATTTAAAACTAATACACAAGTTTAATTCAGGTGGTTTCTCGAAGTGCTGGGGAGTGGGGGAATGCATGCTTCATTTAAACGAAAAGAAAAGACTGTTTTCTGTTTAATTTTCAGTTGAAATAATGTTCCGGAACTGACCTGGCTTGAAAAATAAATGCCTTGTTGTAAGATTCATTTGTGGTAGTGGAGTAAATATTTAGGAATGGACATCCTTGGTTGTCCTGGTATGAAGAATTATCTTATTTCCGGGCCCTTAATACCCATTGCGAACATTAAACTATTGGAAGGAATGTCGACGCAGCGAGAATATAGAATGATAGGGTTGGAAGGGACCTTGGAGGTCATCTAGTCCCACCACCCCTGCCCAAGCAGGAGACCCTGCACCATTTCTGACAGTTGGCAGTCCAATCCCTTCTTGAAAGCCTCCAATGGTGAAGCTCCCACAACTTCTGAAGGCAACTTCTGTTCCATGGGTTGATTCTTCTCATTGTCAAGAAATTTCTCCTTAGTTCTACATTGCTTGTCTCCTTGACCAGTTTCCATCCATTGTTCCTTGTCTGGCCTTCGTGTGTTTTGGAAAATAGGTTGTCCCCTTCCTATCTGCAACAGCCCTTCATATATAGGAACACTGCTATCATGTCACACCTCGGTTCCTTCTCTTCACTAGACTAGCCATGCCCAGGTCCTGCAACCGTTCTTCATATGTTTTAGCCTCCAGGCCCCTAATCATCCTGGTTGCTCTTCTCTGCACTCTCTCCAGAGTCTCAACATCTTTCTTATAGTGTGGTAACCAAAACTGGATGCAGTATCCTAGGTGTGGCCTTACTAAGGCTTTATACAGCGGTACTAGTACCTCACATGATGTTGATTTTTTTTCCCCTCTGTTAATGCAATTTGGGGTTGAGAAAGCAGATCTAGGGTTTCCTTCTCCCATCTGAATGCCCCAAGGAGGACAGCAGTCTGGTGACCCCGAGGTTGCAAAGAGAGAGGCCTGAGAAAATAGCGGAAGGCCTACACCCCTACCATTACGTTACCCCATGTACTGATCATAAGTAAAGAGACCAGCACAGGGCCAAATTGTCTGTGAGGCTGCCTCTCCTAAGAATATCTGACTGACCCAGAGTAGGGGCAGTCCAGGCCCCTTTGTTCAAATGTTGCCTTATAATGGGACATAGGAACTGTGTCCTTTCCATACCAGCCCCTGCCCTATGGAATATCATTTCCCTTGAGATCTGGCAAGCCCCCTGTTATTTATTGATTGATTTGATTTGATTTATACCCCGCCTCATTTCCCCGGTCAAGGGGAACTCGAGGCGGCTAACAACAGTTAAAAAT
>JANHGC010007408.1:7615-19225 GCA_027560395.1 Boaedon fuliginosus
GAATACTTATGTACATGTGATGTCTCAGTTTTTTTATTTGTAATAAATTTGCCACAACCTCAAGTACACGTTTCTCATATTGTCATTATAGGGTGTTGTGTGTAGAATTCTGTGGAACACAAGGAATATAATCCATTTTGAAATAAGGCTGTAACATAACAAAATATGGAAAAAGTGATGCGCTGTGAAGACTTTCTGGATGCACTGTATTCACAAGAGCCTTGTATTAGGAAATGTAACTTATATGTTGGAACAGTTTAACATCTTTCTTAATATCTTTCAAAAGAAAAGTGAAACAATACCAATTGAACAAAAATTGGTGTTTTGGCAGCTGCAGTGTGCTTCAGTTGCCCAAAAAGCCAACATAGTTCTAGGCTGCATTAAGAGAGGGATAGAATCAAAACCACATAAAGTGTTAGTACCACTTTATAATGCCTTGGTAAGGCCACATTTGGAATACTGCATCTAGTTTTGGTTGCTGCAATGTAAAAAAGATGTTTTAAACTCTAGAAAGAGTGCAGAGAAGATCAGCAAAGATGATTAGGAGACTGGAGGCTAAAACCTATTCCTAATTCCTAATAGGTATGTCCTGTTTTCTAATAAATTTGTATTTTACTGTGGCCAGAGAGGATTCCTCTGTGCAAAATCCTTTCGGTGAATTATTCCAGACCAGGGGAATGGGGTCTGCAACCAATGCCATTCTATAACTTGGATGGATCTAAGCTATATTTTGTGCCTTTAAAAAAGGAGCATGGAGGAGGTGGAGGGGGGCTTCCCACCCTTAAGGCGTATGTAGGCCTGCAGGGTGTATGTATCTTTGCTAGAAGAAAATGTCCATTTCATCTCTTGCAATGCTCACTTTTCTCTTTCGAAGTCAAGAAAAAAAACGTAAGGGAGGACTGTCATGGAAAAGATGTTTTTTTGTTTCTAGGACTCTGATCCCTTTGAGGTGGTGTCTGTGGACTTCACAGAGGAGGAGTGGGCACTGCTGGATTCTAGCCAAAAGGCCTTGTGCAGGGAAGTCATGCTGGAATTTGCTATGAATATGGCTGCTCCAGGTAAGGATCCTCTTTGCTCTGGGTTCTGTTGATTAGGAAAGGTGTTTTAAGTGGGAATTAAACAGGAAAGATACATGCACTCAGTTGCATAAGGTGGGGTGAGAACTCTAATGACTATCACCTGTAAAATCTTTCCTAATCTCAGGAAAATCAGGATCACAATGTATAATATATAACTAATATCCAGTGGACACCCACATATGCAAAAGTCCCATACTTCCTTTGGGTTCCCTTTAACTGCAAAGATCTCCAGATCATAAACCAGCTGAGCCACTTCATGGGCCATTTTGTCCAAGGTTGTCATCACAGCCACTCTTCGAAGCAACAACAAGGGCCTTGGCAGAAATGCGCACTATAGCATTGTGAAAGGCCTTAGATGGAAATGCCTGAGCAGAGTATCTAACAACACAAAGCCTTAATATGGTTCAGGGATGCAAAATCTCTTGGGTATCAGTAGTAGTGTCATCGATAACAATTTCAACCCGACATCTCCTAGTTTAACAAATTGCTGGTGGCAAACCTGATACTCAGTTGGGCATTTTTTTTGACTGGTAGATACCCCGTTTTGCCATCATTTTAAATTCTAATGAGAATTTCTGGGGTTTTTTTTCCCCCAACCAGGTGATGGTGATGAGCTGCAGAATGGGAATGAGAACCAGTGGATGTTATTTCAACTACCAAGGGCAGTGTCTTCAAAGACCCAGAGCGACTTCTGTCCAAGGGATAATCTGACTCGCCATCAGAGGATCCACTCAAGTGAAAAAACATATAGTTGTGTGGAGTTTGGAAAGAGATTCACTGACAGTAGTGCTATTACTTGCCATCAGAGGATTGACACAGAGGACAGACCATATAAATGCCTATTGTGTGGAAAGAGCTTTATTGACAAATGGCGCATTATTTTCCACCTAAGGATGCATGAGGCGGAAAGACCACATAAATGCATGGAATGTGGAAAAAGCTTTTGTCACAACTCAGAACTTACTCGTCATAAGAGGACCCACACTGGGGAGAGACCATATAAATGCATACAGTGTGGAAAAGGGTTTATTCAGAAAAGTGGTCTTATAAGTCATGAAAAAATCCACATAGGGGAAAGGACATATAAATGCATACAATGTGAAAAAGCCTTTACTCAGAAAAGTGATCTTATTAGTCATGAAATAATCCATACAGGGGAGAAACCATTTCAATGTACAGAATGTGGAAAGAGCTTTGCTCAAAAAAGATATCTTAATGCTCATGAAAAAAACCACACAGGGGAGAGGACATATAAATGCATACGATGTGGAAAAGCCTTTACTCAGAAAAGTGATCTTATTAGTCATGAAAGAATCCATACAGGAGAGAAACCATATAAATGTACAGAATGTGGAAAGACCTTTGCTGAGAAAGAGCATCTTGACTTTCATGAGAAAATCCACACTGAGAGGCCATATAAATGCATGGAATGTGGAAAGAGCTTTGCTCAAAAAAGTTATCTTGCGGCTCATGAAAAAACCCACACCGGGGAAAGGCCATATACATGCATAGAGTGCGGAAGCGACTTCCGTACAAGGCGTAATTTGACTCGCCATCAGACGATCCACACTAATGAAAAAGTATATCGTTGCGTGGAGTTTGGAAACAGATTCACTGACAGTAGTGATATTACTTGCCATCAGAGGACTGACACAGAGGACAGACCATATAAATGCCTGGAGTGTGGAAAGACCTTTGTTGACAAATGGCGCCTTACTTTCCACCTCAGGATGCATGAGGCGGAAAGACCGCATAAATGCATGGTCTGTGGGAAAAGCTTTCTTTCTAACTCGGACCTTACTCGTCATATGATGATCCACACTGGGGAGAGACCATATAAATGCATACAGTGTGGAAAAGCCTTTACTCACAAAAGTGCTCTTATTAGTCATGAAAGAATGCATACAGGGGAGAAACCATTTCAATGTACAGAATGTGGAAAGAGCTTTGCTCACAAAGGACACCTTAAGGTTCATGAAAAAATCCACCAGTCAAAGATCGTATAAATGGTTGGAGTATGGAAAAGCTTTCACCTCCGCACTGGGGAGAGACCATATAAATGCATGGAGAGTGGAAGGATTTTTATTAAGAAATGGCACCTTGCTTTCCACCAAGGGATGCACATGGGGGAAAGACCACATAAATGCATGAAATGTAGAAAAAACTTTCATTGGAAGAGAGATCTTATTTGTCACGAAAGGACCCACACTAGGGAGCAACCATGCAAGTGCATGGAATGCGGAAAGCAATTTACTCTGTAAAAATATATTATTCTTGAAAGAGTCCATATGGGGGAGAGAGCATATAAATGCAGAGAATGTGGAAAAAGGTTTTCTCAAAAGGGACAAATTAATTCTCATAAAATGATCCACACAGAATAGACGTCATATAAATGCATGGAGTGTGGAGAAACCTTTTAACAATCGTAGGACGTTCACGAAAATCCACACCGGACGATATATTGTATGGAGTGTGGGTGTAATTTCATTGGGAAAACTCATCATGAAAGGATTCATGCATGGAGGAATGGCCTCCAGTAGAAAGCCTCTTACCTGACTCACCATTAAAGGATCCGCAGTGGAAGAAATTGTTTGTGGAAAAGTTAAACTCGGGAAAGACACCATAATTCTCATAAAATAATGCCCACAGAAGGAGCTTCAGAATAATCCTGGTCCCACATGTTTACATTTATTCAGGGCAGCCTGCTTTTCCCTTGCCTGCATTTTTCTCCCCCACCCCCAATACTTTGTCACCCAGCCTTTTACATTGGCCATAAATAAAAAGCTGTTTCTTTTTGGAAGCCTCATCTAGAGTCTCCCTCTCTGTAGCATCTCTGGCTCGGGAAATAGGTAGCGGAGGATGGTTTGGCTAGGTGACATTCTTTCCCGTGGATACAGTGACCCTGCAGATGGCTGAAGGTGGAGTTTGGAGTCACTGGACAAGTTGGACTGTATGTTGATTGGGGAATGTGACTTTGGTGGGACGTTTTCACTTTCAATACTATTGGGTGTAATTCCAGGGTTGGGTCAGATCCGGAATTACAACAGACTTTGCCAATTTGATGTATACATAAATAAAAGGAATTGGTTTGGGAAAATGGACACTGCAAGTTTCTTTTTGAAAAGGGATCTATCACTTGGAAATCTGACAGGGCATTTCCCACTTTAAAGGACTGTGTGGATCTATAGGGCCTATGCTTACCCTATTAGAAAATATTCTATACTGTCATTTGAAAGCTGTGCCTACTGTTTTGGAAGTAAGAGTATATAAAAAGATTAATCTGCTGGAGAAGATTTTTTTTCTCTTTCTCACCATCTCATCCAATGATTATGGCCAACAATACAGAGCCCCATATTTTAGTCCAGCTAGGGGGACAAACTCACTTTAGGTGGACAATTTTTTTTCAAGTAATGCAGCCCCTCGAAACCAAATAAACTCTTCAACAAGCTAATTTCTAGCCTGCCTGTTTTCCGCAAGGCTGTGAAGACCTGGCTTTGCCATCAAGCTTGGACCTGATCCCCTGTCACCCACCCCCTTAACGGTATGATTGGTTGAGTGATTGAGTTTTTGGAAATTTTATTATATAGGACTGTTTTTTAAATTGTAATTGTTAGCCGCCTCGAGTTCCCCTTTGGGTGAAGAGAGGCGGGGTATAAATTTAATAAAGAAATAAAAATAAATAAATAAATAAATCAGACAGTTTGGCACACTCCAAACTAGTGACCTTGCCCTTCAAGGACCTGAAACTTTTTGGGGATGATCTAGAACCTTTCTTGGCTGATCCCAAAGAAAAGAGGAAGGCCCTCATTTCCAAGCCTAAATTCAAACCTTCCTTTTCTATGTTCTGCCCCAAGTATTCCTTTCGTCCCTTTGGCTCACAAATGGATTTTAGATCCCCTCAAAAAGGCCATAAGGGGCACTCCAGCAAGTGGCAACACAAGGGCCAAAAGGACAAGTCTCGCTTTCAGACCAGGGGCTTCAACCCGAAGTCTAAGTCTAAACAATGATGCGAACCTTCCCCCATAGGGGGTCGCCTCGCCCTGTTTTACACCAAATGGGCAGAAGTCACAGAGGACAGGTGGGGTGAGGGACACCATCCTCAACGGTTATGCATTAGAACTAGCTCGGAAGCCCCCAAGGAGATTTATTCAAGTTCGCAGGGCTCAGTGCATAATAAAACATTTATGCAACCTAAGCGCTATTTAACATCTACTTCACATAGCAGCCATAGAACTAGTCCCAAGTCACCAAAAGGGAATCGGAGTATACTCCCATTTTTTCACAGTACCAAAGAAGTCGGGAGACACTCAGGAAATATTAGATCTAAAATGGTTAAATCGCTGGCTCCTGTGCCCGCGTTTCAAGATGGAGACTTTAAGATCCATTCTCCAGTCAATCCAGAGGGGGTACTTTATGGCATCCCTGGACCTGCAGGAGGCTTACCTGCATGTCCCCATCCTCCAGTCCCATTGGAGGTTCCTCAGGTTTGCCTATCACGGATGTCATTACCAGTTCAGAGCTCTGCCTTTGGATTGGCCTCTGCGCCTCGGGTCTTCACAAAGGTACTGGTAGCAGCCATAGCCTACCTCAGGCTCCAGGGGGTCTCATCATATCCCTGCCTGGACGATATACTGATCCGGGCCCCGTCCCTCCAGCACGCATTAGAAAGCCTTCCAAGGACCAGGGATGTGCTGACATCCCTGGGATTTGTGATAAATCAGGAAAAGAGTTCCCTATCCCCAGTTCGATCGATTTGCCACCTGGGGACGGTCATAGATTCGGTGGGGTTTCAAGTATATCTGTCACCAGAGAGGCGACAGAAGATTCAGTCCATGACCTCCAAGGTTCTCAGCTCTCAGAAGGCGGATCTGCTAGATCTCTCCAGCCTTCTTGGGATGTTTGCATTTTGCCACGGGATCATCCCGTGGTCCAGATTCCGCTCCAAACCCTTGCAGACTCTGCTGTTACCATCCCAGCAACAGGTGGCACTCAAGATAAAGAAATCTCTGGTGCTGGATCACGAGTCGAGGATGGATCTACTTTGGTGGGCCCAACCTCAGACTCTCCTACAGGGATCTCCCATCAGAGTGGAATCCAGGAAGGTGATCCACACAGATGCCAGCCTAGTGGGGTGGGGGGCACACATGGACAACTCAGCAGTTCAGGGCCTATGGTCAGCATCAGAGGCGACATGAAGCATAAACTTCCTGGAGTTGAAGACCGTTCTCTTGGCTCTCAGGAGTTGGAACCAGTCTTGAAGGGTCAGCACGTATTGGTCTTTACAGACAATATCACTACCAAAGCTCATTTGAACAGGCAAGGGGGCACCAGATCCAAACAACTGCAGAGACTGGCGAGGAGGATCTTTACCTGGGCGGAGGAGAATGTGGCATCGCTGGTAGCGGAGTACATTCTGGGGCCTGACAACTTGGCAGCAGTATGGCTGAGCAGGGAACGGCTGGATGGGACGGAATGGCGGTTCCAGCCGGACGTATTCAAGGATCTGGACCTTCATGGGCCGATGGTGCTGGACCTGTTTGCATGCCATCGAAATGCCCAGCTACCAAGATTCTACAGTTGAGGACCCTGCTCGGACTCAGAAGGGGTGGATGCACTAAAGAGAAGTTGGCCAAAGGGTCTGTTGTTTGCATTTCCGCCGACCAAGTTGATCCCCAGGGGGGTCACAAAGATTCGACTGGAACGTGCGGAGATCGTGCTAGTGGCACCTTTCTGGCCCCACAGGCCTTGGTTCACAGACCTGCAGGAACTGTGCCTGTTTCCCCTGCTAGCCCTACCCATCCGGGAAGATCTGCTCAGCCAGGGTCCCATCCTGCACCCCCAATCAGAGTCACTAACAGCCTAGAGATTGAGTAGAAACGTTTGATTAAATGTGGGTATTCCAGTTCAGTGGTCGAGACCCTCATGGCGAGTAGGAGGGGGTCTGCTAATAAGATCTACGCCTGTACTTGGACCGCACTAGAGAGGTGGTGCAGTAGACAGACTGTGCATCCGGAAAAGTTGAAGATTCAGGATTTACTGGGTTTTTTACAGGCAGGCCTGAACACGTCTACTTTACGTAGACAGGTTTTTGCTGTAGCGGCGGTGCAAGGGATCTAAGTTACCCAGACACCCACATGTTAAAAAATTCCTAAAAGGGGTCCCACTGGTGAATCCTCCCCTGGTGGCAAGGGCTCCCTCCTGGGACCTTTCCATTGTACTACAGATGTTAGCCAGACCTCTGTTTGAGCCCCTTGCAATGTGTCCATTGAAGGAGCTCTCTCTCAAGGTAGCATTTTTGACTGCTATTGTCTCGGCGAGAAGGGTTTCCAAATTACCAGCTCTTTCGGCTTCTCCCCAATTCGTATTTAAGCACCATAATAGGGTGGTTCTAAGACCTAACCCCTCTTTCATGCCTAAGGTGAACAATTTGTTTCATAGGGAGGCTGAAACTGTCTTGCCAGATTTTTATCCTAATCCCACTAACAGTCAGGAGAGGGAATGGCACCGTTTGGACGCCAGATGGGCCTTCTTCTTTTACCTAGATAGGACTTCAGACTTTAGGAGGTCCGAGGCCCTATTTATCCTTTTCCAAGGGAAATGGAAGGACCAAAGGGCCTCTTCTGCAACCATCTCTAAATGGGTCAGGGAGGCTATAGTTTTGGTTTATAAGGCCCAAGGTTTGGTTCCGCCCCAGGGGATAGTAGCCCATTCCACCAGAGGGACGGCCAGCTCAATGGCATTTAAGGCATGCCTATCTCTAGATAAAAACTGCAGGACGGCCACTTGGAGTTCTCCCAACACCTTTGTGAATCACTATAAAGTTGATTCTTTTGCTAGTAGAGAGGTGGAATTTGGCCATGCCATGTTACAATCTGTCACTTCCAGAGCTCGGTCAGCCCGCCCGTTTACAGCTGGGGCAGTGGCACCCAAGTGACATAACCGGGCTCATCCTTAGGAATCTCAGGAGAATGGTTAGTTGGTACACTTACTGTGAACCTCCATTCTCTGGGATTCCAGGATGGCCCCGGTGCCCCACCCTTCTGACCTCGCGGAGTAGGGAGGATTACAGGGGTTTATCTTGGATCCTTAAGGGAAGGGAACATATAAAGTTTCATGTATACTGGTTGTCTTGTAACTTGTCACTGCTAGTATATGTCTGAGTAGGAGGAGAGCTCCACCCCAGCGCAGTCTCTGACTTGCCTCAGAAGAGGGCGGAGCCCAAGTGACGTAACCGGGCCCATCCTGGAATCCCAGAGAATGGATGTTCACGGTAAGTGAACCAACTAACCATTCTTGTCAAACTAGGTTATCATGATGCAGTCCACATTAATTTGCTTCTTCACACCAAATTGAATAGGGATTCACTCTTATTGTTCACAAACCTGGCATTATCCATCAACAACTAGTGACCGATATTCCCTAGATCCAGCAAGAAGGTAGATAGGCATGAATGTGGATTGGTACAACTTTATGATCTCATAACAGCCACCCAGTGTCTCCCCTTATACCTGTTGTGGCCTGCCAGCTGCCAGCTGAGCTGGCGGCAGAATCGGACAATGAGGAGGTTGGGGAGGAACTTGGGCCAGTTCTAGAGTCTGGGGAAAGCTCTGATGAATGCTCTGTGTGGGATGCAGAGATAGAGCCAGGGCCTCCAAGATTTCCCAGCCACTGGAAAGGCAGCTGACTTTGGAGGCTGATATGAGTGAGGAGGAAGAACAGCTGGGGCCTGTTCTATACGCACATATGCACAAAGCTGTTAGGAGAGGGAAACAACAGAGGAAAGGAGTCGCCTCGGGAACCAAGGCACACATGGACACTGAATGGTCCCTCCCTGGATGGGGAATAAATAGAAGGAAAGGGGAGTGGTTGTCGTAGGAGACAACAGTTGTCTTTCTGAAAATTTTGCTGATTGTGTTTCATGCCACAGAGACTGCTTGTCGGAACTTAATTTGCAGCCTTTCAGCTGGGAGCTCACAAGCAGGGATGAGTTCCTACCGGTTTGCTGGTTACCTGCTTTGTGGGTGCGCTTCCCGATTGGCTTTCAAAAGCACGCTGCGCGGGATTGACTTCGCTATCTTCGTGGTGTCCTGTAAGCACTCTGATCCAACAGCTGCATGCATTTTCCCAAATTTCTCCTATTAAATTTTTATATATAATTATAGGTAGTCCTCAACATACGACCTCAATTGAGCCCAACCTTTCTGTTGCTAAGTAAGACATTTGTTAAGTGAGTTTTGCCCCATTTTACTACCATTTTTGACGCATCTCTTAAGTGAATCACTGCAGTTGTTAAGTTAGTAACATGATTGTTAAGTGAATCTGGCTTCCCCATTGACTTTGCTGGTCAGGTGGTCACAAAAGGTGATCATATGATCCCAGGACACTACAATGGTCATAAATGTAAGTCAGTTCTCAAGGGTCTGAATTTTGATCACATAACCATGAGGATGCTGCAATGGTCATAAGTGTGAAAAATGGTCATAAGTCACTTTTTTCAGTGCTGTAACTTCAAATGATCACTAAATGAACTGTCACAGACTACTTGTAATGCATCCGTTAGATGGAAACCCTAAATCAAATACAATATAGGTCTCTCAGCCGACTTCATGAGTTTGCTACGGTGGGAAAAAACTGGAGGAGGAAGTGTTGTGTGCATTGCCTTGGGCACATTTCTTAGAGCAGGGGTGTTAAACTCAATTTGATAGAGAGCCGCATCAGGGTTGTATTTGACCTTGGAGGGAACTGGGGGGCATCACTCCTGTCAGGGGTGCTTGTGCTGGCCCAAGCGCTCTGCCATATGTGGCCCTCCTGAGCTCCGTTTTCACTGGCAAAGGTTTGCAGGAGGAGGTGGCAGCCAAAAATGGAGCTTGAGAGCCTGTTTTCGCTGCCAGAAGCACCACTAGCCAGTCCTTCGCTGTTTCCAGCGAGGCCCAGCTCAGGGGCCAGATCTAAGTACTCCCTGGGCCGGATCTGCCCCCCCTCCCAGGCCTATCTGTTTGACAACCCTATCTTAGCGGAAAGGCAGGATGAAAAACTAACAAATAAATAAGAAAAGTTGCCCTGGTTTAATTAAGCTACTTTTACTGTTGACCCAGACAAAGCCAGGAGAGGGAACCCTTGAGAAAAACATCTGTTGTTTTTGGAACGTGCTAAAAAAGGGGTTCCTGTAAATTTCTTCCATCTCCAAGGTACATATTGAAACCACAATGTTTAGAATTAGGTACTATTTAAAAAAAAAGAAATCTAGGTTTGTTATTATAACATTAAAATTTTGTTCTTCTACCTTCACTTATTTGTAGCCCATTGAATTGATGTATTGTAGTTATAAATATTTTTACTGTTGTGTTTCATGATTTTTGCTGTCTTTGTGAAATATTAACATCTACAGTCATGTAATTATAAAGAAAACCAGATGGGAAAAATGAAAATAGAATGGGACAAAAACTAGACAATTGTAAAAAACAAACTGAAACAGACATATTTTTACTTGCCTGCTAAGGGCTAAAAAAATTAAGCTGAATTAATTGCATAGAAAGTAAGTTCTACATCATTAGCAGATTATTTCTGGGCCAATCTTATTTTCCCATGTGATAAAATTTAAAGCAGGGCTATAGATTTCTCTGGGTCCTATGATTCGTTGGGGAGGATGAAATATAAGACAAAATGTTTAATCCAAACATAAATCACAGGGTTTTAAAGGATAGAAAACTAGTTTCGGTGTATCAAAGAGATAAGGTACATATATCAAAGAGCTTATTAAGTAGTAAATCTGTTAAATTCTGCATTACAATAGCTGAAATTCTTATACCATAGTATCTTCAGAAACAGATACGGGTAGCATAGATTGCATTGCAATAGTTCTGATTATTGTAAGTACAAGGATGCTGGGAACAGGCTTAGCAAAAAAAAAAGGCAAAACATTTTAAATGTAGATTGGACTGGACAATCATACTAAATAAAGGCAGCAAAGACCCCCACAACAATGGCACCATTGGTAATTCTATATAAAGAGAAACTGAGCAAAATATTAATGACTGGGTCATATACATGATTTAAAGTTATGATATTATTTGACATAGCATTGCACATGAGCCAGCCAGTATAGTTTATAATACCTGTTTTGTGCTCAACATTTTGTATAAATACATATACACAGTATGGAAGGAAGATGACCTTGAAAAGATCAATTATGAAAGGAACCAACATAGTTTAAATCAAAACAAGGAGTCTATGGCGATTCTCAGCCACCCAAGTAATGGTTGTCCCAAAGTGCTTTTTTCAACTGGATTTTCTTGTTTTTCCATGAAGACATTTTGCTTCTCATCTTCTTGCTTCTTGGATGAGAAGCTTATTGGATGAGAAATGTCTTCAAAGAAAACAAGAAATTCCGGTTTCCTCTTTAAAAAAAGCACCCTTGGGTCAAAACAAGGAGATGTTCACAAACGACTCAGACAAACACCTCCCTAATTCATATATGTATGGGTGGGAGGGAGGAAGGGAGGGAGGAGTAAAGCATTATCAGACTTGCAAG
>JANHGC010007412.1:52558-55058 GCA_027560395.1 Boaedon fuliginosus
AATGAGGCGGGGTATAAATATAAATAAATAAATAAATAAATAAATAAATAAATAAATAAATAAATAAATAAATAAAATCAAACATAAGACAAATGCCATCTTACAGAAATAACTTTATGGTATGTAAACTACCCAGAAACACATTTAGATTGACTTTTTAACCCATGACTTTCAGTTATAATCATATTAATATCAGGTAACAGCATTTCAGATCCCCTATGGTTAACACTCATAGCTTTTGCCAAGCACTTTCTAGCTCTTTGTTCCAGATGGCTCTCGCCTTCTTCAGGAACTTCAACCTTCCTTTAGGATCAAGTGCTTCATCCCAACACAAGTGCTGACAGTAACTGCCAAGAAAGTGCTCCCTAAGCACAGTTTTCTGCTAGATTTCTCGCTTCCACAAAACTGTTTAAAGAAAAGGATGGCAGGTTTATTGGACCATTCCCTGTAACAGCACAGATCAAACCTATGACTTTTTGTTGGCAGCTTCCAGTCACAGTTAAAATATGTTCAGTTTTCCAACATGCCCTCTTTTCTCTCTTTAGCAGTTTTGCCCCATTGCCATCTTGAAGAATGGAAGGAGGAACTTTTGAGATGGAACTTAACTGGATTCCTTGTATAGGAGGGACACCAGTCAGATGGGGATGTCTCAGTGTCAAGTTTGATATACTGACTAAAGTGCTGACTAGCAACTGGGACACCTTCAGTACCAGTCCACCCATAGACATGTAAGTGACTTTGGGTCAATCACTCTCAGCCCAACCCAGCCCAACCCCTTTACCATAACCATGGTGGTTATTGTAAACAAAATAGGAGGCAGGAGACTAAATATGTATTATTTATTTATTTTATTGGATTTATACTCCGCCTCCCTTCCCTGGTCAAGGGGAACTCGTATGTATGCCACCCTGAGTTCACCAAAAACAAAGGCAGAATAAAAATCTAATAAATAAACCAACAAACAAATGTAGCATTTAGTGGACATTCTTGCATATCTCCTTTCGCAGTTCTGTTCACAGTATTTCCATAAATTCAAGATACTTGACTGGCTATACAATAGGTCTTCTCTGTCTGCTATCCACAGTAGTTCTCAGAGGAAGAGAATAGATTTCCTAGGGATGGGAAAGGGAAGTTGTTTACAATTAATGACTTCGCATATTATGGTCTTTCCTTGATGATACTTTCTGCCCTTGGGTAGATAAACCCTGCCCTTGGGTAGATAAAACTCTGGCAGACCATAAGTCGCTTAAATATTAAAATTATAAGAGTCTCACTCAACTTCTAATATTCAAATATGGTTCAAATTAGGCTACATCTTCTTTGGGATACTATTAATTCTGCCTTTTGGGGAACTTACTTGCTGGACAGGTTTGGCTCTATGTAAAAATATGCATTCACATTGACTTGGCAGGTTGTAGCCATTCCTTGTTGACATTTTCTAACCTTCATACTATGCTATTCAAACAGAAAGAGCCAGATTTCCCATCTTTTCTCTAATATAATTCCATCTCAGTCTTGGACTACTTCTATATAGTGTTTTAATATCCTATATGTCCCTCACAGGAGACTTCTTTTTAATTTTGACATGAATTGGCTGCTACCCATAAGAACAATAACCAACAGACACCCATGTGAAAACCACACATGCTCAGATATAGAGACTGAGTGTGCATCACATGTATTATTAAAATGCCCATTATATACCCAATGCTGATATAGTCCCAGTTGTCAGTAATTTTAATTACTTCTGTGATTATGAGATTACTGCTCTCCTTATGTGTATTCCTTTGACAGAAACCTCTAAGAAGTTTGCAAATTCTTATCAACCACTGTTTCAATTTTTAATTCTTTTCCTTTTATTCACTATATATGAGGAGCTTTCTTTGGAACATTCTGCTGCCAGAGGTGAGACCTGGCCTTCCAGAAGGGTATTAAAACTTGACTCTTCTGGTTAATATGGGGCTCTTATGGAGAGCCTCTTCACTGGAAATGATTAATGGAATAAGAAAGAAGACACCACCCTCATTCTCTTAGTTTTTAGCCTTTATTTAATTCTTACCAGTTTTAATTATTTTTATATTTATTCTTTTCTCACTTTGTAAGTGGCCCAAAGTAACTTTAATGGTGAGAGGGGAGGCATATAATAAATAACAATGAATCAATTCATTAATGAAGGATTATAAAAAAAAATTAAAAAGTGAGAAAGTGACAGATTGTTCTACTCAAGCCTAAAAGGGGTTCTTCCCAGAAAGGTAAAGATACAGGAGTCCCTGCAGATTTTACTCCACCAGTTGTAACCAATTTTAGGGGGCAGTGATCATCTCTGTTCCTTTAAGGCCATTGAGCCAGCCCAAAGAGGTAGAAGGAACAAAAATATTGCCTCTTTTCTGATATACTAAGTCAGACCTAGGAGGGCAAGGGAGGCCTGATGGAAGACATTTCATCAGATACAATAAATAAATAAATGGCAATCAAAAGAGAAACATAGTATCCTACAGCA
>JANHGC010007412.1:60058-66118 GCA_027560395.1 Boaedon fuliginosus
ACCAGCCAGGCCAGATGGACCAGGGTTTTTTAAGGAGGTATTGCTCCTCCATCACTCAGAATTAAAGAATTACTAGAGTTAATTTAATACAAAGTTTAGTTTGACAATATACTTTAAATATATTGAATAAAACACAGTTAATATTTACTGTTTAATTAATATTTTTTCCTTAGTGTGTTATTTTACAGATACTGTACAAACATTTTAAGGACTGTGTACAGGTTCTGGATCCTCAAATTCTATACTTTTATCCTCAATAATGCTGTAGTAAGACAGACTTTGATAATTCCTCCTACACTTTTGTTCCAGCTTTGCCACATTAATTTCCCATTAATTAGATGTAAATCAGGTAACTTTAGTTTTAATAACAGTTTATGATCCTATAAATAATGCTGTCATGAGCTAAATCATCATTAACGATGATTAAACCACTATCCCTATTTTGAATATATTAAAAAAAAAATCCTTTGGATTTAAATTAAGCCATGAAAGGCTAAACCCTACAGGCAGAGTTTAGAGACCAGCAACAGAAAGGAGAAAAAAGGCAGCAGGGGCTTAACTCTCATTCCCACGCTTTAACAAACTACAAATGTTATGTCTAAATTAGTCTGCTGTCTCACATCCCTCCCAACTGCAGCTACTAAAAAAAAATACCACGGAACGTAACTGTTCTCACTAAGCAAGCTAGGAATATTAAAATTATTGGCAAACTGATCTATACTTGGGCTCAAATAACACACTGTTTTTGAAGAGGCAAAGGGAAGGAAGCTTGTAAAAAAAAAATCCCCTAAAATAGATGCAGTTTTATTAGTCTCAATTAATTTCTACTTTGTAGCTGGAGAAAAATGTTCAGTTCTTCTCTATACTCCATACCTAAAATCCATTCTGTCAGCTCACTAGTCCAAAACTGCCTTGGTAAGACCTTACTTGGAATATTACATCCGGTTTTGGTCACCATATTATTAAAAAAAAAAAGATGTTGAGACTCTGGAAAGAGTACAGAGAAGAGCAACATCAATAATTAGGGGACTGGAGGCTGAAACATGTAAAGAACAATTGCTGGAATTCAGTGGTGGTATTCAATTTTTTTTACTACCGGTTCTATGGGTGTGGCTTGGTGGGCATGGCTATGCTATCAGCAAATCAGAGGTGGTATTTGCCAGTGTCGGCCAATCAGAGGTGGTATTTGCCGGTTTTCTGAATCAATCAAAATTATTGATACCGGTTCTCCGGAACCTGTCGGAACTGGCTCAATATCACCTCTGCTGGAATTGGGAATGCCTAGTTTAATGAAAAGAAGGACTAGGGTTGACATGACAGCAGTGTTCCAATCTCTAAGGGGCTGCCACAAGGAAGAGAGAGTCAAGCTATTCTCCCAAGCACCTGAAGGCAGGAGAAGAAGCAAAGGATGGAAGTTGATCAAGGAGAGGAAAAAACCTAGAAATAAAGAGAAATTTGCTGACAGAGAGAACAATCAGTGGAACATCTTGCCTCCAGAAGTTGTGGGTGCCCCAACATTGGAAGTTTTTAAGAAGAGATGGACCCTGATTTGTCTGAAATGGTGTAGGGTTTCCTGCCTGAGTAGGGAGTTGGACTAGAAGAACTCCAAGATCCCGTCCAACTCTATTATTCTGCATTCTATATTCTCTAAAACTATTGCCCCATTTTTTTCTCTTGCAACCAATAAAGGGCAAGAGGGGAGATAAGAAAAAGAAATATTCCTCCTTTTCTTTTTCTTTCCTTCATCTCCCTAAGCCTGCTGATTAATAGTATGACTTGAGTATCCTCTGCTGGGGCTGCTATTATCACTGCTTACAGAGAACAAGCAACAAATCTCTCAGGAGAAAATGTTATGCAAAGCTTTTCTCCTCCTAAAACTCAAGATATTTTTTTGCATTTGGTAAGAGATGAGCTTAGTAATGTCCATTTTCAACCACCATTATTCTAGTCAAGGAGATATTAAGGTCTTTTCTGTATTACCTAAAGTAGATGATGAGTTCACACGTCACAGTAAGGAAATAAAATAATTTGTTTAAATTAATATAAACTTACTATCTTTTCACCTAAACTCCCAAGGCTACTTATAATACATTCTCCCAATAATTCAACAATTTGCATCCCATGCCTTGTTAATATTCACTGGGAAATCAAGGAAACAGCTACTTATTTAATACATTATTTATCACTGTTCACGAGACTGACAAATGTTAAGAAACCATCCAAGTCTAACCTGCTGCCAATTGAAAGGGAGAAACAAACCCATTTTTCTTTATTGCTATTTCCCTTTGTAAACTACAAAACTTCTAAGCATCAAACCCTTGCTTTCCATGCTGAATTTCAAAGAAGACAGGCTCTCAATCAGGATTTTTCACAATACACAAACTCCTTGTGATAAATGAACTACCAGTGAAGATAAATGAATGCACCCCACCACTGCTTACAACAGCCATTGATTAACTGTACCCTTTGGAAATCACTTGAAATTGACTGTGTATTAAAAGCTCTACAGAGCTAATGCATATGTGTTTAAAAGTTACATTATGAGCACAGGAGAAAGGAAGTCTTGCTGAAGAAAACAAGATGAAAAATCCTTCATTCTCTCACAAAAAGAATCTATCCTACTGAGTTACAGCAGGGTTTTCAGACTGCATCAAATTAATACTAAGTTAAGGGAAAACACTTACTGTAGGACAGGACAAAATGACTTTTAAGAATTCAACACTAAAACATAGCCATAAGCTTAGGTAAGATATAAATCCAACATTTATGGTCTACCGCTAATTATATTGTTTTTTCAGTTCTTTGTTTATGGGGCATCAAAATGATTCTGTATGATGTATAAACCCAACACTTTGAACCAACATTAATCAGTCAGGGTTCCACAAGACATTTAAACTATGTTGAAGTTTATTTGGGCTTCACTTACTCTGTTATGGGAATATATCCTTTATGTATACTATGTTCCACAAGAACCCAGAAAATTATGGGTGATTCAGGATAGCACAGAAACAAAGTTGTAAATAGGTACAATGAGTGAACCAAACTACCATGGAATTTAATTTTCTATGTTTAAAAATGGTCTTTGGGGAAGTTGAAATTATGAATTACAGGGATCATAAAAATATATCCTCACTTCTTCCTCATCTTTCAATGAGTGTTCAATCAATCATCACTGGTGGTGGGGGACGGACCTTGGGATCTTCTGAGTTTCTAGAACAGGGCTGTCAAACTCCCAGGCCATGGGCTGGACGCATCATGTGCTGGCCACGCCCACACCCAATTTAGCGAAGGGGGGGAAAGTCCCGATACATCACGTGACGCCACCCCAATTTGACAGCCCTGTTCTAGAAACAACATGCAAAGTTTACAAACACAGATGTAAAAATATTGTGCCCATAAATGGAATAGAGCTTTGGAAAAATAATAGGCAAATATCAGCCTCCTCTCTATAACATTTGTTTGCTTTTTGTTTCGAATAGTCATGAGGGAATTCTTAAGGACCTGAAATCCCATAGCATATTTGTTAAATCAATGATCAGGAACTTTGTTTTTATTCTGAACTGTACCTATCCGACTGTTTCTGTCTGGGGCTTATGGGGATTGTAGCCCACATATGTTAATGTTTATTCCAATTAACCATATAAACACAAAGCACACATTCTGATCATTCTTTACAAAGGCAAACAAAATCTGCAGCTATTAACAAATATCTTCTTCCTTTAGAGGTTGGGGAAAATATTATCATGATGAGTTATCATACTTTACACAGAGCTACCTAGCATAGCAATATGACTGGGGAAGAGAGGCGGGGTATAAATCCAATAAAATAAATAATAGAGGGAGAAGCCTACAGATTTTTTTGAGCTTAAATTTATGAAAGGTTTTAGGGTTTCTTTCTTTCTATTGTTTTCAGCTTCATACAGTAGAAAAGGTGATACACACACATACACATATAAATAATCACACATACATGCATACATATACACACAGAGAGGTGTGGAGAGAAAAAGAGAGAGAGAAAGAGAGAGAGAGAGGGAAGGTTTAGATGCCAATGTAGCCAAAACTGTTCATACTTACAAAGAATATTAAGCGACAATTAATTCAATAGGAAACAATAATGGAATAGAATATGGCAAAAATGAATATGACAATAGAATGAGAATGTGAGTAGATTTCTGTACATTCCCTTACATAAATTCAAACTTGCATAAAAGGCCAGCTTTTGGCTGATGTGTTCTTTCAAGAATATTTCAAAAACAAATTCTTTCTCAGAAATCTGAATGAGAAAGGGAAGGGAAAAACCACAGGATATTTTTTTTCTCCCTGAGGACACTAATTCTAGTATTGTATTTTCTGTATTGTACCTTATGCCAAAAATTAAAATGCCAGTACTTTCACCACCATCACGAGTAAACATAAAATAGAAAACTGCAGAACACAAACAAAACTTTTCTGCAAAGCCAACTTCCGGGTTGGACCTCGATGGGACTGGATGTGAAGTCGTGGCTTTGATCCAGGCTTCCCCAATGGTGGGCTCCTAAAGGAGCCTAAATTTACCCTGTAGGGAGGGGTGAAGCGAGGGAGAAGTACCAGGGCAGATATAGAGGAGCCTCATCCCCTCTGCTTGCCTCAGAATATTCTCTGTAGCCACTGACGCCATTGAGCCGAGTACAACTGGAAATAAGATCGTGCTGGAGGAGATTTAAAGAGCAAGAGGCATGAAGGGGTGAATGATTATTTGCAACCTTATGATCAACCCCGGGAAAAAAAATTGCTAAAAGAACCCCATGAATTGAATAAGTGGCGGATAACTTTTTGGAGGGGGAATGCTGATCATGTAAAACAAGCAGATAAGATAAAGGAGGAAGAATGTGACTTTAACCCCAAATTTAAAATTGAAAGTATTAGTGGCTTGGATGCATCGTAACAGAGCTGCTAACCGCTAACTAAGAGGAGAAAGATCTGTAGAGACTGCTGTGCCAATCTTCGTTTTTTTTTTTCTTTATAAAATGTATACCAATTAAAAGGAAAATAATGGAGGCGCTGCAAGAACTGAAAGAATGCATCCGAGATATCTTTAAACAAATGTGTGAGCTAATTTGAAAAGAACAAAGAACAAAGGAAATATTTTTCAAAAATGACTGAGTGATTTTAAACCGAAAGGTGGAGACAAAGGAGAGATCGAGACTTGCTAATATTAGAAGAAGGAGGAGAATAAAATGGCAATGAGTGGGAAAAAAGAGGATTAAGCAGAACTCCAACAATGAGGTTTCTGAGTGTGCTTTGGAAAAGGATTGGTGGAGAAACACTTGTGACTGTGTACGAGGGAAGGGAATGCAGTCAACGAAGGAAAAGAAATAGTGGAATCACCGTGTTGAGAGATTGGGATGGCGGCCGAGAGAGGATACGTGGAGACGATTGGGTGACAGAAAAGGCGGCGGGAAGAGGAAGAGAAGGAAGATCAAGGGCACGCATGTACAAGGATTGCAATTGGAGAAATGGTGGAACTTTTGCGGCAAGACTTACAGGTGCTGGTGGAGATGAGATGGATGGTAGCAATTTGATGATGATGACCCAAATGGGAAAAAAAAAGAAGGGAGATCAATGGCATGCACGGACAAACAACAAAGCTGACAAAGAAGAAGATATGGAGGAAAGCTGATGGCAAGAAACCCGGACGGCGACAGAGGTGAAATGGGCTGATACATTCTGATGATGATAGAAGTAGAGAAGGGAAGAGGGAAAAGAAGATGGGGGGCAATTTAGTAGATCTAAAAAGGGAAAAGAGAAAATTATGAAAAAGGGATGATGAGTAGAGTTTTTTATAAGGTAACAAGATAGAAGTGGGGACAAGAAACATTAGATCCAATAGTGGTAATGGAGAAAATTACGTAGACGTTAAATATGATTATAATATGGATTCTTATATAGGCAGAATGCTAAGGGAATAAGAAATGGATAATATGAGGCATAAAAAATTACAAGGTAGGAGGGGGACATGTATGAATTGGGAATATTAAATGAGAAAGATAAAATAGAATTATGATTAAATTGAGAACA
>JANHGC010007412.1:90029-100351 GCA_027560395.1 Boaedon fuliginosus
TCAGCTTTCAGATTAAAACAATCCACATTCATTTGCAGTCTAACCAAGAGGAAGTCCCTTCCTAATGTCAGTGTTCCCAGTAATACACCTATAGCAAACAGAACTCCAAGGCAGGTAGATTCTTTCTTTGTTTGTTTGTTTAAATTTGTAGGCCACCCAAACCCGCAGGACTCCGGGTGGCTCACAAAAAGAATTAAAACAATAAATAAACAGTATAAAAGCAATTTAAAACCCATTAATATTTCTAATGTTCTTAAAATTTCTAAAATTTCCTAAAATTTCTAAAATTTCCTAAAATGTTCAGTGGGTCAATCTAAATTGGCCCGCTGGAAGAGACAGGTCTTCAGTGCTCTCCGGAAGATTTGTAGGTCTGGGCCACTCCGGAGCTCTGATGGTAGATCATTCCCCAAGGCCGTGCCTGCTGCAGAGAAGGCCCTCTTCCATGGAATTGCCAGCTGACACTGTCTGGCCAATGGTATCCAGAGGACGCCAACCCTGTGTGACCTCACGGGGCACTGGGAGGCAAATGGTGGCGGAAGGTGGTCTCAGAAGTAACCCGGTCCAATGCCATGTAGAGCTTTAAAGGTAATGACCAGCACCTTGAATTGAACTTGGAAGCCCACTGGACCCAGTACAAGCTGCGCAAGAGTGGTGTGAGATGGGTGTATCGAGAGACATCCATGATTACTTGCTCAACTGCATTCTGGACCAGCTGAAGCTTCCAAATGCTTTTCAAGGGCAGCCCCAAGTAGAGCACATTGTAGTAGTCTAGTCATGAGGTGATGAGGGCATGAGTGACTCAGTCCAGAAAGGGACGCAATTAGTGTACCAGGCGAACCTGGGCAAAGTTCCCCCTGGCCACAGCTGTCAAATGATCTTCTAAATTTAGCTTTGGATCCAGAAGGACACCCAAATTGTGAACCCTCCCTGAGGGGGTGAACACCCTCCCCATTTCCAACAATGGAAAATGTTGGACAGTCCAAGAAGTATGGACCCAAAGCCACTCGGTCTTGTCTGGGTTGAGTTTGAGCTTGTTGGTCCCCATCCAGACCCCTACAGCTGTCAGGCATCAGGACATCACTTCAGCAGCATCGTTGGATTGGTTTGGGGTGGAGATGAACAATTGAGTATCATCAGCATACTGATGATACTGTACCCCAAACCTTTGAATGATCTCTTCCAGTGGTTTTATATAAATGTTGAATAGAAGCAGTGGGAGGACTGACCCCTGAGGCACCCCGCAAACCAGGGGCCTTGGACTTGACCTCTGCCTTCCCACCAACACTGTCTGCACGCGGTCCAAAAAGTAGGAGGAGAACCATCGAAGCATGGTGCCTCCCACTCCCGACCTCCTGAGCCGCTGCAGAAGGATACCATGGTCGATGGTATCGAATGCTGCTGAGAGGTCAAGTAGCACCAGGATAGAGGAATGACCCCTATCCCGGGCTCACCAGAGATCATCGACCACTGTGACCAATGCCACCTCAGTGCTGTGCCGAGGCCTGAAACTGGACTGAAAGGGGTCCAGATAATCTGCTTTTTTCAAGGACTCACGGAGCTGTAGCGCCACCACCTTCTCAACAAACTTCCCTAAAAAGGAAAGGTTGGAGACTGGGCGAATGTTCTTTAACTCAGCTGGGTCCAAGGCAGGCTTCTTGATGAGGGGTCTCACCACCGCCTCCTTCAAGGCAGGCAGGAAGAACCCCTCTCTCAAGGAGGCATTTTAATTGCCTGGAACCAGCCTCGTGTCACCTCTCAACTGGTCGAAACCGCCAAGAGGGGCATGGGTCCAATGAACAGGAGGAGGCGCTCATAACTCCCATAGTCTTGTCCACTTCCTCAGGGCCAACCAGATCAAACTCATCCCAAACAATCGGACTAAGACCTGCCCCCAGCACCTCTGTAGCACTTGACCAGTCAGAGTCTAGGTCCAGATCTGAGCAACTTTCTCTGACAAATGTTGACTAAATTCCTCAGCACGTCCTTGCAAAGGTTCATCCCTCGTTCCCAGATTGAGCAGGAAACGGGTCACCTTAAACAAGGAGGCTTGGCGACAATCTGCAGATACAATAAGAATGGAGAAGTGCAACCTTTGATTGCATTGCAGTGCTCTTGCCTATGAGGTCAATTCAAAATACCAGAAGCTAATATTATTGGAATACACAAGATGAATTTATTCCAATAATGATGTAATTTCCCTGTGATTTCTGCATATTTGCGTCCAATGTGGGACTAAAGACTTTTTGCCCTGTTTCTAGTCCTTACTGAATGACAGCCAGACCATAAATTCCCCGCACTGAATGAAAATTATTTCAAGGATAATCCAGCAATCCAAGGAAACCAAAAACTTCATATTTTTTTATTCTAATATTTATTTATTTTATTTATTTATTTTATTTTGTTCAATTTATATCCCGCCTCTCTTCCCCCAATGGGGAACTCGAGGCGGCGAGGATTTAATTTAATTGGACCATGCAAAATAGAAAAAGCCATTAAAATTATTGTATTGCAACTAGTTACTCAATAGCTGATTACCTAGCAGCTATTTGTATGAATTAATTTGCCACTACCAAGCACTACTCTTACTATCATTATAGATGTTTGTTATAGCAACTAATCAATATATACAGCAGGGCACTTTGGGGTGTCCTATGAAGACACCCCAAAGAAGCAGTTATCAATTCCTTTTATGAGTTCACTAGCTGAGTACCTGGTCTTGCTCAGGTTTTTTTTTTTAAAGAAGTATATATGTGCCACAGCGTTTGCAGGCATTCTGAACTCCCTGGAGCCCCCTCCCACATCTCTGCTCTGGCAAGGCTGTCTCTGGGGCAAGGCCAGGCTGTCTTTGAGGAAAGGCAGCCAGAGCTTGACAGAGGCACTGGGCCGCAGCCGTTTGCAGGCCTTCTTAAGCCAACGCTGCCCCCTCCAACATCATAGGCAACCTTACTTGGCAGGGTGGGCTGCTCCGTGTCTTGGACCCATCGCCGCTAGGGCAAATCTGGAATTTATAAGTATAAAATATGGCCTCAGTTTGAATATGGTGCCTCAATCAGTTTTAAAACTGCATACGCTCAGTAGAGAGAGGCAAAACTGCACACATTCAGTAGAAGACTGTTGCTTGTTCATTAAGTGTCCTCTTTGCACCTCAAAAAAGGGGGTAAAAAGGCCCCCTATGCTTTGGTGACTCTGACAGTGCTGATCTACTACGCTAACCTGTCTATCTGTCAAGTATGAGGTAAATTGGTGGATAACTGCAAGTTTGTATAGAGCACATACAAACAAACACTTCTCTTTTAGAGATATAGATTGAGAACAGGCATTATTTTTTATTTCTGTAGGAATCTATGCTTTTTAAACTTGCTTGACAGAAATATAACAATTGTAATAATTATATATGCACTGATAGACAAAGTTGTTTATGTTACTCTGCTTTATGAAATGCAGCTTTCAAGGGCAAAGACATTTTTTAAAGAAAACAAGTAGATAGTAATGCAATTCTTACTGCTTTGGTAGAAATTCATCTCGTATCTTCTCATGATTGTTTGAGACAAGTTCGATCTGGTTGGCCCTGAGAAAATGGACAAGGCCATGGGAGCTATGAGCGCCTCCTCCTGTTCATTGGACCTGTGCCCCTCCTAGCTGGTTTCGACCAGTTGAGAGGTGACATGAGGCTGGTTCCAGGCAGTTATAAACACCTCCTTGAGAGAGGGGTTCTTCCCGCCTGCCTTGAAGGAGGCGGTGGTGAGACCCCCTCCTCAAGAAGCCTGCCCTGGACCCAGCTGAATTAAAAAATTTTCGTCCAGTCTCCAACCTTTCATTTTTAGGGACGGTTGTTGAGAAGGTGGTGGCATTGTAGCTCCATGAATCCTCCATGAAGCGGATTATCTGGACCTCTTTCAGTCTGGTTTAAGGCCTGGACACAGCACTGAGATGGCATTGGTCGCGGTGGTCGATGATCTCTGGTGAGCTTGGGATAAGAGTCATTCCTCTATCCTGGTGCTACTTGACCTGTCAGCAGCGTTCGATACCATCTGCACCAGCTCAGGGGGTTGGGAGTGGGAGACACAGTGCTTCGGTGGTTCTCCTCCTACCTCTCAGCCTGTGTGCAGACAGTTTTGGTGGGAGGGCAGAGGATGAGCCCGAGGCCTCTGGTTTGCGGGGTGCCTCAGGCTTCAGTCCTCTCGCCACTCCTATCCAACATCTATATGAAGCCGCTGGGTAAGATTATTCGAGGGTTTGGGGTATGCTGATATTCAACTGTTCATCTCCACCCCAAACCAAACCAAAGATGCCGCTGAAGTGATGTCTTGGTGCCTGAGGACTGTGGGGGTCTGGATGGAGACCAACAGGCTCAAACTTAACCCTGACAAGACCGAGTGGCTCTGGGTCCCTACGTCTCGTACCATCCAACATTTGCCATTGTTGGAGGTGTTGACCTGTCGCCTGGCGATTCCACGGAGAAGGGTCTTTTCTGCACTGCCCCGGCCCTCTGGAACGGTCTTCCTCCAGAGCTCTGGAGTGTCCCGGACCTACGAACCTTCCGCTGAGCATTAAAGACCTGTCTCTTCCAGTGGACCGGATTAAATTGACCCACTGAAAATGTAGTAATTTTAGATGGATTTTAAGTATTTTATATCTTATTTATGTATTGTTTTTATCTATGCTGTGAGCTGCCCAGAGTCCCATGGGATTGGGTGGCCTACATATTGAAATAAATAAATACATGTTAGTCAGGAAACTGTGGATTTTCACTTTTCACCATTTATTCCGGTAGGACATTAATCCGTCAGTTTTGACAAGCTGGCAACCTTATTAAAAGACAAAGTCTTCCCCATCCAAATATCGTAAATATTTTGCTTTTTAAAACAGCAAGGGATGCACCAGCTCGTCCTAATCTATGATACCTTGCCATTTCCTTAAAAGATGAAATTGTCTTCAGATACTCACAACTGACCTCTACACTTGCATGATCTTCTCAATATGTTGCATATCTCAATGAACTCTGGTATAGCAATAGTACAAAGTGACGAAGGACTAAAATTATCTATATGTATAATCACCAATTATATGGTTAAGGAACTGTCATTTATGTATAAGATTTACACTGCTTTCACAGACATGCTTTTTAAGTTTCAAACACATTAAAATCAAGGTAAGAGATACTTTAAATACTTTTTTGAGTAGATCCTCTGCTGCATCCAAGTGGTTATGTTTAGCATTAACAGTTTTTTTTAAAAAAAAAGATGAATACTGACAATGAAAAGTGATCACATAAAAACTTCTAAGATAATGTTTAATTTCTTTATTGCAGTACTTTAAATCAAAGTGTCTATGTATAGACTACTTGGTAATTGTTTATGAATAATCTAAAGCAGCTATCATAAAGCTCTTTGGGCCTTTATGTAAATCAAGTAAGAGAAATACTGCTCCAAACATGTATTCCCATCCTGACAATGATCTTCTAGGAATAACTGACTAAGAACAAGAAAATAAAGGGGGGAAAACCCCTCAAAATCCCAACAGTGTGGCATAAATCAGCTCTCCACCAACCCAGGTTGATAAATCAACATAACTTTCACATAACATTTACATGTTGGACTGAATCCCAAATGCCATTCCATTCAAATAAAGTTAGGTAGACAATTACTGTCAATTTCTCCTTTCATTTCTAGCCTGTACAGTAACAACTAATATAACACTGTTCCTAATGCCCCACCATAGTTGCAGATCCAAATTGTTACGTATATGTTTAAAGTTATTTAAACACGTATCTGGTAAAATATCTGGTATTTTGCTGATTGCCTGAAATTTTGAAACCACTATATCAGATTAATACGCTGGTCAGGAAAGTTGCACTGACATGACTCTCTGCTAGTTGTGCAATGATAAAAAATATTGTGCAATATAATAGACAAAATATTTATAATTAAAGGTTATAAAATTTATAATTATAATTATTATATACAAAAGGATCTTGATAGGCTTGAAATGAAATTCAATGGTGAGACAAGTAAGGTTTTACATTTAGGCAAGAAAAACCAAATGAACAGTTATAGAATAGTGCCTGGATCAATAGTGGTAACTGCGAGAAAAATCTTGGAGTCCTAGTGGACGATCACTTAAATATGACCCAGAAGCGTTCTGCACCTACCAAAAAAGCCACTGCAGTCCTATGCTGCATTAACCAGAGGGACAGAATCAAGATCATGTGAAGTGTTAATACCATTTGATAATGCCCTGGTAAGACCAAACTTGGAATATTGTATCCAGTTTCGGTCACCACAACCTAAAAAAGATGTTGAAACTCTCGAAAGAATGTAGAGAAGAACAAAAATGATGATTAGGACACTAGAGGCTAAAACATATGAAGAACAGGTGCAGGAATTGGGGATATCTAGTTTAATGAACAGAAGAATTAGAGTTGACATGATAGCAATGTTCCAATATCCAAGGGTTGCCACAAGGAAGTGGGGGACAAATTATTCTCCAAAGCACCTGAAGGAAAGACATGAAGCAATGGATGGAAACTAATCAAGTAAAGAAACAACTTTGAACTAAGGATAAATTTTCTGACACTTAAAACAATTAACCAGTGGAACAGGTTGTCTTCAGAAGTTGTGTGTGCTCCATCACTGGACGGCCATTTGTCCAGAATGGTATTCTCCTGCTTGTGCTGGGGGTTGGACTAGAAGGTGTGTTCCAACTGTTATTCTGTTAAAGTAAAAGACCATCGGTGTCCCCAAGACGGGGTAACAGGCGAGCAAATAATGACACATGTTTGGCAATGCCATCATACAAATACCATGAATCACTTGCCTCTGACATTAAGATGCAAACACATAATGCCATTGACATGAACATCATTGTGCATGAGCCATAGTTTTGGCATCATTTCAGTTTGTTGTGGATATCAACAAAAAAGGCAATTTGGTGATAAATTAAGGGCTAGAGGTTAACCAAGTACTTTGAGATACTTTGTCCCAGATTTCTTCCTCCATGCCTAAGTAACTGTTTCTGAAATAAACTGTTAGCTGATTAATCACTGCTCTTTTTTACACTGCTTTCTGTTGTGTCTTACACAACATTGTTGTAAGATACCCTGTTTCCCTGAAAATACGACTTCCCCTGAAAGTAAGACTTAGCTTGATTTTTACACGTCCACCCAACATACACATGCCCCTAACTCATAGGTTAGTCAGTGGATGACATCCCCCGAAAATAAGACCGGGTGCCTTTTTGGGTGGCAAAAAAATATAAGACAGGGTCTTATTTTCGGGAAAACACGGTAAATATTACAAGATTTTTTTTGTAGTCTGCAACTTTGGTTTTCACATGAGAGATTCTCTGATTATACAATTTTCACTTTTTTTGGTGCAAAGACTTGCATATTATGTAGAAGATAAAGTTAAAATTCAGATTGCTGGTACATTAATTGATATATTGTCAGGCCCAAGAACAAAATCAACACATTAAGAGTAGTAATATAGTCTCATTTCTTCACCTAGAGACAGAATCTTGCCATACTAAAGCAACTATTTGCATAACTACAGGTGCAGGAAAAGCTAGGGAGGAGCCTCTTTTTCCCAACCAAAGTTCAAAGTTCCACTGCCTCTTTGCGCCCAGAAATACAGTCCTTCCCTCCTGGGAATCCAGACTACATTTCATCAGATCTGTAAAGGAAGCTGCTGTGCAGGAGCACTCATCCCTGGTGATCTCTACTACTAGCTATGATAAAATAGGGTTTGCTTATTGGCCCTTTTTCTAAGGCTATGGGAACTGGGTTGGAAAAGAAAACAATGACCATGAGATGGCAAAAAAAGATTACCAAAAAATTAAAATATTTTGGTGCCACCTAATGAAGATCCAGAATTTTGCAGCCCAGATCTGGTAACTTTACTCATTTAGTTTGTTACTGAGTACAGGCATCAAAGAGGCTTTTCTCTGCTGCTTATTGATCTCTTGGTGACCTTTGTGGAAATTAGCAGGGCTACATTCCTCTCCCTTTCTACCAGTTTTGGTGAGCTATCAGGTTTGAAATTAGCTTAAAATGAGCCTGGATGTAAAGCTTAAAGTACCTCAACTGCATTTGGCCTTGGACATTAGCCCTGCTCGGAAACCTCTTGCCCTAAAGAAGAATATTCCTGCTTCTACTTTAAATTACTCAGGTGAAAAAATTCCAAAATGAAGAATTGATGCCACATTCTTTGAATATTTTCTGTGTTAAACACAACATGAAAAATTTGGTGAAACATAATGGTTTCCCAATTGTTTCTCAAATGGTCAAGTGGAGACTGGAAAGACATCTGGGGATACTTTAAAAAACAGTTGCACGTGGTTTGTTTTCAGGAATTTAATATTTAGCATTTGTACTAGCAAATATTATTCAGGTTTTTTGAATCGTGCAGATGGATTTCTTTTTTTAGTAATAGCTACTGCGTATACTTCCTACTTGTCAATCTTTAGATCCTGTACAATAACAAAACCAGCAATAATCACCGATATGAAAACATAACTAAAATAAACATAATTCAACAGAATTAAAAACTGAGAAAAAAAATTAACATAAGATTCAATATGCTTCTAAACAAATAGTTTTCAGTTACCAAAAGGGTTCTGGACAAGCTCTGTCTTTGCTCTTCTCCTGAAGATGACAATTGTGGAGGTCATCCAAATCTCATGGAAAAGTTTGTTCCAGATGGTTTTGACCAATTAGATCAGAAAGTCTAACTTCTTGAATTCCATAATTCTTTTGTTTTAAAGTTTTTTTTATTTTTTCTAAGTTACATAAAACATCTTACATTGAAAGGTATGTTGTCCGGGTTACAAATAACATGTTTTCATCATGATAGATTTCCAATATATTTTCTTCTAATATTGTCCATTATTCTTAATCTAATAGTTATATATTCATATACGTATTTCCTACTATTTTCATTCATAACAACTCAAATACCATTTTTATACCTTATAAAATTTCAAAATTTCCTCATTTTCCATACCCAATATTTCTTTATATAATAATTGATTATACTTGTAAATAATAAAATAATAACAGTTCATAATTTCATCACATTTCCATACATATTGATTAGTATCTGTTAAATATGTATATTTCTTTTATTTTCTATTGTTTCTAATTCTAATGTTTATTTTCTAACATTTCTATTATTTTTTTCATATGTGGTCTCTAGCCAACAGTAAAATGTTTCCTATACTTTATAGTAATCTGTGTCTTTTTTCTCTTTGATTGCTAGTCTCAACCTGTCCATTTCTGCGGATTTCAAAATTTTCCTTATAACACTCTCTTCAGATGGTATTACCTCACTTTTCCTATTTTGTGCAAATACAATCCTCGCTGCTGTTAATCTGTATCTATAAAAGAGAGGAATTTGTTTGTATGTGCTTTATATAAACTTTCAGTTCTGCACCAATCTACCTCAAACTTGCCAGATAGGTAGAAAAGCGTAGTAAGAAAAGAACTGTCGGGGTCTGCAAAACGTAGGGTCTGTTTTTGACCACTTTTTTGGGAGGCAAAGAGGACACTTTTAACAAACAAGTAGCAACTCCTTTTGAGCGTGTGCAGAATTGTTTCTCTCTATTGAGTACGTGAGGTTTTTAAACTGACTGAGGCACCATATTCAAACCTCTGAGGCGCCATGTCTTATACATGTAAAATGTGTGATTGTGGTTGGGTTTTTATTGTAATGTTGTAATTCTTTTTATTGTTGTTAGCCGCCTCGAGTTCCCCTTGACCAGGGAAATGAGACCGAGTATAAATATAATAAATAAATAAAAATAAATAAATAAATTCCAGATTTGCCCCAGCAGCGAGGGTCCAAAACACATGGAGCAGCCCACCCCACCAAGTAAGGTCACCTACAATGTTGGAGAGAGCATGGGGGCTTAAGAAGGCCCACAAACGTCCGTGGCCCAGTGCCCCTGTCAAGCCCTGGCTGCCTTTCCTCAGAGCTGGCCTGCCCTTGGTCCAGAGGTGGCTTTCTGGAGCAGAGATGTGGGAGGGGGTGCCAGAGGCTTCAGAAGGCCTGCAAATGTTGTGGCACAAATACACTTCTTAAAAAAAAAAACCGAGCAAGGCCGCATAATCAGCTAGTAAGGAGATAAAATAATAGACATAATATTTTAAATATAAGTTAGGGTCAAACAGATGAATACATTTAAATCTGAGTACTGTTTTATATACATAATGTAGAGAATTAAGGGGGGGGATTAGAAGGATGAGAAATGATTTTTAAGGGTAAAGGGATAACGAGTTATTTTGCAGAGGATTTCCTGTTGAAGATTGCTATGTTTTTTATATTAAT
>JANHGC010007412.1:130180-145314 GCA_027560395.1 Boaedon fuliginosus
ACCCCACCACCCCTGCCCTGTCGTCTCGGCTGGTGCACCACCTGAAACCCGGCGGGGCACATTTCCACAAGGGGAACTCCCCCTTCTGGCCCCAACCAGGTTTCGGTGATGCACGCCAGGTCGGCCCTCTTCTCCTGGATTAACTCCTGGATCTATCCTATTTAGTCATCAGAATCATAGATCATCAGTTCATATTTTTCTGTCTTATACAAAAAAGTTCATTAGGGATTTTCAGTTATAAAGATAATGTCTTTAGTCAAACATTGTGGTCATCTCAAGTTCTATTATCTTTGGTCATCTCCGCAAGTTCTGTTATCTTCATTGTATTCATTCAACCATTCCTCCATTGAAGGTATTGCCAAATCTTTCTATCCCTTGTACAAATAATCTTGCTGTACTTACCATGTTTAAAAACAAAATTCAGCAATTCTTCAATTTATCCATCAGTTCACAGTTCTAGTTTCAGTTATATATTAATCTTTAATGTTTCAATGCAAAATATTCTAGCTTTTTTGCATAGCCAAGCATAGTAAAATGTCTCTTTTTGTTTACATTGCCAATATTGATTGAAGTACCTTTGTATATTCTAGATAATTTTCTGATATTTTATATCAACAGCACATCATTTTATAAATGTTTTCTTTAAGACCATTTTATTCTCAATGTTTATTAGGATTATTGCATGCAGAAATTTGATATTTTTCTATTATATATTATCTCTACTTGAAAGATCGTAAAATAGAAAGCAGTTATGAAGACATTTGAAGCATACGCTGTTTATCAAAAAGTGTTAAAAATAGCTTCTTTTAACAGTCAATTGCTGCATTCTTTAATTTTTTGCTTAAGGATTTACCTCCCAATTCTCTATATCACTAATAATTAAAGATTGAAGTAGCTTATATAGTATATATAGTATAATGAAAACATATAAATATATTTTAATTTATCCAAAGAAGTACTTAAGAAATTCCATGTTCCTTGTTCACAAAAAGATTAGAATTTCTTACTTCTCAAAACAGGATAAACCCAATAAGAATCTTTGAATAAAAATGTTGAAATGAATTTTATAATATGGCATGGCCATCTTTTTTTTTTTTTTAAAGAAAAAATTGTTTCCACAGCACATCAAAATTCTTGGGCACTGCTGTGTTTTTGGGATCCCAGTTGTTATTGACTTCTGCAATGTTTAATTTTTTACCAAGTCTAAGAAAGTTATATGGTAACTCATTAAAAAAGTCATAGTCTGATTCAGTTCTGGTTCTGGGAATGCTGTATAATTTTTACAATTCTTTGTTCTAACTAAATAGCAGTTATTTTTAACAAATAACAGAGATCCCTTCAGAAATTCATATGGCGTGGATTGCCACTTAAAAATGCTGAATGCGCTTTTGTTAAACTAATAAATTGGAATAGCTATAGCTGGATAGCCAGAAAATTATATCAGCACAAAAGAAGATGAAAGTAGGAATGAGTGTGTTAAGACATGCATAAATATAAAAAGATACTATAATAATAATAATAGATTATTATATACATCAATTAAAGTTGCCATTTAAATTATATTCTTCAATAAGGCATTCTTAGACTATTTTAAACCTGTCTCAGTGATAACAAAACATTTTTACTTCTATTACTTCAAATACACGAAGTAGAATTTAGTTTGTTGTCTTCCCCAAAATACTTATGACAAATTTAATTTAAGATAATTCATGATTCAGATGCTCATAGGAGATTTTGCAAGTAGACTTAATGGCCTCATTTTGAAAACCACATGAGGAAAACATTAGGAAGTCAGCTTTTGACTTCTTAAGTCAGGGCTGTCAAATCCATGCCTGGATGTGTCATCTGCTGGCCACGCCCCCACCCAGTTTAGTGAAGCGGAAAAAAGTCCCAATACATCATGTGATGCTGCCGTGACGATGCAAGTTTGACACCCCGGTCCTAGCCAAACTTAATAGAGTGAATCTACATTTTGCTTGTATACAAGCACCTTCCTTGGGGCTTCCCGCATCCCAGCAGGTTTTTTAAAAAGCATTCTAGTCATTGCATAAGTAGAAAATCCAACAAAATGAAGGGTTGCTTTAATCCTCTTCTCTCTTTCTTATTAAAAATGATCCCCTCCCCCCTCAAATCTCTTGTCTTGTCACTTCTGGAAGGCTGAATACACACAGCTCTGTCTGTCTTCTTGCAGGTGTAACCTCACACTGGAACACAGGTTGAAAAATAACAGTCTGTTTCAGAAATCAGTTGCTAAACATAATCCTGTCAGAAAGAGCCTTCTAGCATTACATTTTTTTATCTTGGAAAACAGGAAGTCTGCCCCATTTCTTTGCATTTGTGTTTTGCAGATTTCAATGCTTTTCAGGAAATTTATTTTGCTATGCATTCTAGTAAAAAAAATTGAGACATTTTCACCAACTCTTTATAGCATAACCTGCAAACATCTGGCTACTGAAAGAAGCATCATACTGTGAAACCCACAGTAACAAATGAGCAAGACGATTAAGAGTTAAATGAAGCATTTTAACAATAGCAGAAATTGGGTCAGATAATGAGTCTTTTCTCCTATCAGACTCCCAGAGGTAGGAATGTGGTTTAGCTATTGAATTACAGTACCCTCAATTCAACTACAGTATTGTCCGCAGTGATGTAAAATAATTATGGTATCAATGACCAGATAAAAACTTGAATCTTTAATACAGAAACAAAAGGGAGTTAGCCAATACTGAATTATTAATATCTATTCCAAAAGACATTTGCTTGGTGCTGCCTTCTCCTTCCTGATACTTGTATGAGAAACATTAATTTCTAGGTTAAGTGCCATGTGCATTGGCAAACCTGACCATTCAGAAGTTTCACACTGGTTTATTATCTGAAACAGACTGTTAGTAGCCGTGGTCATAATAAAAATGAACACAGAAGTTGTCTGTATGGAAACCTACCAGAAGGATTCCAACTGAAATTGGACCATTGAGCACAATTTTAATTAAAATGTGAATGTGAAGGAAATAATATATATTCGTGCTTAATGCAGCAGGGACATTTTCTAGGGTGATAAAGTAGTTAGAAAAAGAAATCGTTTGGCTATTTTGAAAATGGAATATTTCTCTAGCTATGAACATTTTCACTTCAAGATGGGTTCATGACTAATTAGTATGGATTCCAGGCCATGATTTTGCCATTCAGGCTGAGTTCTCCTCCTTGAAATGGCTTCTGTGTTAAGATTAATAATGAAGGTTGTTCTAATTTTGCTGTGATATAGGTAGAAGAGAGACTTGAATGCATTGCTAATTCTCTGAAGTTACAAAACAGAGTCTACCTCAGTTTTAATTTGTACTGCAAAATGAAAACTCTTGGAGTTGTCCAGAGTAGATTTCTTTCTATGTGTAGAAAGGCTTGGAGTACTACTCAGTTTGGTACTTTAATTCATAATCCTTTAATGCATTATATACATGCATTTTACAATCAGGCACTTTTGTCCACCATTGTACAGTTTCTCCCCCACCCTAGCTATGTTCAGGGCAAAATTATGCTTTACCAGAGTATGGGAGTGGGTGGGTTTGTAAATGACATCTTTTGGACTTGGCTCAATTTGTGGTTCTCTAGTAGAATGGAAAATAAATACTGTTTACCTCTGGCATAAACGGTATGACTGAAGCTCCTTTTAAAATCCTGAATAATGGTAAAATTTAACTAATCATTAAGGGAAGCTGGAGAATTCAGGTTAATATTTGGCTAGGAGTGATAACAAAAAAAATACCATTGTAGTGACTGTAGGGCAGTTAGATATTACTGTGCTACTTTCTAAAACAAGAACTTTAGAGGTTAATCTGGCAGTTGGCTGTCACATCAGAGTTTATTGCTGAAAATGACTCAGACTTCTCTACTTTCTAGAGAGCTTCTTTACTGCCTATTTAAATGTGATCTTTGAGGATATACTGAAGTTTCCAGGTGATTAAATTGTGTTGGAAAAAGTTATTCAGCCTTATACTTGTTTGGTTGATTAGCTGTGTAAATATTCTGCTGTTGTTTCACTCAGGAGAACTGGATGAATCAAATCCCAAATCCCAAATGGAGGGATGGCTCCGCATGCCACTTCTGGCACACGTGCCATAGGTTCGCCAACACTATCCTAGACTCTCTGCCTAAGCTAGCAATGGATTTCCCCAGACTTCATGGGTTTTGAAAACTTCAGTCTGTCTTTTCTAGGTAGTCAGATGAGAGGGTCAGAATTAATATAGGAATTTATGGTCACCGTGGCAGCAGTGGACCTGGTCTAACTTATTCATGAGCCTAATTGCACAGGCAGCCATACATTAAATTGGTGTTTAATCTGGTCAGGGATGCCATAATTTGGATTTGGGGAACATCAACATCAGTTCCCTTCAATGGACAGCCCCCTCTTTCTTAGCCTTAGGGTTCTCTGCTGCCCAGCCCAGATGATATTTCATGTCTGACTCTGGAAAACGTGACAGTGTCCCAGACTGAGATGGTATGCAATTTAGGGGTTGTTCTAGATTCATAGTTGCTTTTCACAGCCATGGCTAAGGGGTCTTTGCACAGGTTTCATCTGGTCTGCCAGTTGCCCTCTTTCTTGGACTGGGATTGTGTGTAGTCCTCTTTTTAATTATTTGGTAGATGTGCAGTGAGGAGGCAGAATGTTTGCTTGTTGAATCAAATCCCCTCATTTAAGACTGTAATAGTAATCTCTGTGTGTATAGTTCTACACATAATAGTCACTTTCTGCATAAATTGGATTCTATGTATGTATGCCTGCTAAGGCTTACGTTTGTTGCATTTGTAGTTATACATTTTGGTTGTCCACATTACAGATATTTGGCTAAACAGTTGTGTAATACCTAGATCAAGTATTGGCAATTCATGACTCCAAAGCTGCATGTGGATCTTTTGTTTATTTATTTATTTATTTTATTAGATTTATACCCCATCTCTCTTCCCCGGCCAAGGGGAACACGAGGCGGCTAACAACAATGTTAAAATACAATAATAATACAATATTAAAATTATCTACACAATCACACAGCAACCAAAACTCTTCCAAGGGGGGGGGCACATCAGTTCCAGGCCCACCAACAGAGTCAGGTCTTAGTGGCTCTGCGGAAGGCCAACAAGGTTGGGATGGTTCTATTCTCCGTGGGTAGTTGGTTCCAGAGGGCCGGCGTCACCACAGAGAAGGCCTTAGCTTGGAGACCTGCCAGCCAACACTGTTAGTGGATGGGACCTGCAGCAAGCCGACCCTGTGGGATCTACCTGGGTGCTGGGAGGCATGAAGTGGCAGAAGGCGGTTTCGAAGGTATCCTGCTCCTAGAAGGGCTTTAAAAGTTGTTACTAGCACCTTGAATTGCACCCAGAAGACCATTGGAAGCCAGTGCAGCTCACAGAGGACAGGTGTTATATGGGAGCACTGAGGTATACCCTTAATCACTCGCGCGGCTGCATTCTGGACCAGTTGAAGTCTCCGAGTGCTTTTCAAGGGCAGCCCTATGTAGAGCGCATTACAGTAATCCAATCAAGAGGTGACAAGGGCGTGAGAGACTGTAAGAAAAGCCTCCCGGTCCAGGTGCAACAGGCGAACCTGTGCATAGGCCCCCTGGGCCACGGCTGCCAAATGATGGTCTAATTGCAGCTGTGGATCCAAGAGGACCCCCAAGTTGCATACCCGTTCTGAGGGGAGCAATTTTTCTCCCCCCAGCATCAATGATGGACAATCAAATGGACCATATAGATATCATTAGCTGAATACCTGGCCTTGCTCGGGGTTTTTTTTTAAAGAAGTATATTTATGCCACAGTGTTTGCGGGCCTTCTGAAGCCCCTGGCACCCCCTCCTACATCTCTGCTTTGGCAAGGCCATCTCTGGACTGAGGGCAGGCTGGGCTCTAGGCCAAGGGCAGGCCAGCTCTGAGGAAAGGCAGCTAGGGCTTGACAGGGGCACTGGGCTGCAGCCATTTGCAGGCCTTCTTAAGCCCCGTGCCAACATCGTAGGTGACCTTACTTGGTGGGGTGGGCTGCTCCGTGTGTCTTGGGCCTGTTGCCGCTGGGGCAAATCTGGAATTTATATATATAAAATATGGCACCTTAGAGGTTTGAATATGGTGCCTCAGTCAGTTTGAAAACTGCACATGCTCAGTGGAGAATTGCTGCTTGTTACTGAAGTGTCCCCTCTCCCCCCCAAAAATGGGGACAAATAGGCCCCTACCCTTTGGGGACCCCGACAGTGCTGATCTTACTACTCTTTGCTACCTAACTGCCAAGTTTGAGGTAAATTGGTGGAGAAATGCAATGTTCTCTTTATCCCCCTCCTCTTCTTAATGTCGATTTGCATACGTTGCTCCTATTGGCTGGAGAGCTTCAGGCCTCAATAGAGCTGAGCTTGGTATTTAAAAGTGGGGGGGTCCCCTTTGCCCCCTTTTTTTAGCCGAAATAGGGGACAAAGAATTTTGGGACCCCTTCCCCAGTGCTGATTTCGCAAGCCTAACAAAGGTTTGTGTGAAATTTTGAACAGATTGGTGCAGAACTGAATTTTTGTATAGAGCACACACAAACCCACAGCTCTCTTTTATATATATAGATTAGGTCTCCCAGAGCTCTGGCCCTTTACTTGATTGATCCATTCAAAAGCCAGATTAGTCTGCTGCACTTCTACATCTTTTTAAGAATGACAGGAAGTTTCAGTGATGTAGCTGAAGCTATATTTATGGTAGTTTACATCAAATACAGGTAGCCTCAACTTACAACAGATTGTTCAGTGACTGAAGTTACAACAGCACTGAAAATATTGACTTGCAACTATTGTTCACACTAATGACTGTTGTAGCATCCCCATGGTAATGTGATTTGCATTTGGATGCTTTATAACTGACTCATATGATGGTTGCAGTGTTCCACAGTTGTGTGTGTCTGATCCCCTTTTGAGACCTTCGGACAAGCCAAGTTGATGGGGAAACAAAATTCACTTAACAACAGTGTTATTAATTTAACAAGTCCGGGGATTCACTTAACAAATAAAGCAAGCAAAGACATCGGATGGGGCAAAAAACTCACTGAACAAATTTCTTACGGAGCAACATACATTTTCGGCTTATTTGCGACTGTAAGTTGAGGACTATCTATATTGCTACAATGCCTGCAACTTATGGTTGGGTCCACCTACCAATTCCTTTTGTGCCTTTGAATTGGTGACAATTCTTGGTAATTGTCTGAACAAATCCCTGCAATTTTCTTGACAAGATTTCAGAACTGGTTGCCCATTGCCTTTATCCTAGGGCTGAGAGGAAATGAATGGCCTAAGGTACCTAGATGAGTTAATGGCTAAAGTAGGACTAGAATTCACTGTCTCCCTGTTTTTGATCCAGTGCTTTAACCACAACTCAGAAGTAGTTATCATCCCTACAATATGGGACAATAAAACTCAAGTGCTAGTTTTACTTCAAGGCAAAATCTCTGATTCCTGAATGAAGTTTACATGTGTACTAGATTAACTGCTAAACCCCGATGTGTTTATTCAATAAAATTGAACTTAACACATTTAAACTTGGTATGTGAACATGACAGTGTATCAGATATGAGTGATTTGTAGAAATATACTGTTGAAAGAACTTAACCAGTTATCTGTCATAACCTTTGCTTTTTACTTTATGGATGGTGCTGTAGAAATTTCTCTAGTATCAAATTCATATAGAATGCAAGTAATAATTGCTTTTATTTTATTATGTGAATCTATTGTGGACTGTAAACCATGACTTATGACAAAATGATGTACAACAGCCACTGATTTAGACAGTTACCTAGATCGCATTAATACCATACTAACAGTTTTCACATATTTTTCTACAACGTTCTGTCTGCTAGACAGTACTGGCTTGGTTGAAGCTTGCAGATAAATGATTTACACTAATTTCAAACCAAACTCTCTTTTGACAAATAATTTAAAGTACTACAAAATAAAGAATTTAAGTCAGAAAGTAATTAATAATTTGACCATGTTTTTGGACCACCCTCTCAGCCCTGAAACAACGAAATCTTACAGGAGAAGCCAACAGATTCCACTTATGCACAATCCACTACTACTTTGTAATTTTTATGGACTTTCATGAAACTTACCGTAATTGTACATTCTTATGTATGACATAATTCAGAAAATGATGTTAACTTTAGAAAAGATTATTACCATGCTTGATAGTATAATTACTTTCAAAATGGCTGGAACCTGAGATTCATTTTAGTAAAGCTTACTGCTTCAAGTTACAGCCTCAATCTTTAACAAAGATTTGCAGTCTGAAAAATTTGATAATTACAAAACTTATGCAAATTTATCTAACATTCAGTGATTACCATCTTAAATTTTAGATGTAAGGAGAGAGGTAATTGTCATGAAATGGTCAATAAATAAAGGGGCTGGGCTGGGAAAATAGAAGTTGTTAAAAGTTATTGCCAGAGCTAATTCTGATGGTACTTATTATAAGATAAGATAGGACAGAAATGAACTGAACTGAACTGAATTGAATTCTTTATTGGCCAAGTGTGATTGGACACGCAAGGAATTTGTCTCTGGTGCATAAGCACTCAGTCTGCATACAATCAACAAATGATAAATTATGATCATAATCATAAAATACAATCATAAATCATAAGATACAAACTCAGTGATAGTAAACAACATAAATCATAAGAGGATACTAAATAAAGGCAATCAACATAAATCATGAGATACAAACAACAAAGTTATAGTCATAAGAAGCTAAGGAAGTAGGTAATAGAAAATATGAGAAGGATAATAGGTAATACACCCCTACCAGGTGGTTTGACATCCAAGGGTATAGAGTGTCGTGGGAATTAGCAGAGTGTTTAGCAGATTAGCAATCTGTTTAGCAGAGTGATAGCATGGGGGGTGGGGGACTGCCTTTGTCTCTGATTGTTTTGGTGTGCAATACCCTATAGCGTCGTTTTGAGGGAAGATATTGAAACAATTTATGTCGGGTGTGAGGGGTCTGTAGATATTTTCACAACCCTCTTTCTGGTTCATGCAGTATACAGGTCCTGAATCAAAGGCAGATTGGTTGCAGTTATTTTTTCTGCAATCCTAGCTATCCATTGAAGACTCTGTCTTGTTTGGTTGCTGTGCCAAACCAGATAGTTATATAGCTATAAATGACAGACTCAATAATTCCTTTGTAGAACTGTATCAGCAGTTCCTTGTGCAGTCTGAGCTTTCTGAGTGGGTACAGGAAAACCATTCTTTGTTGTGCTTTTCTGATGACATTTTTTTATGTTAGTTGTCAATTTTAAGTCCTGAGGTATTACAGAACCTAAAAACTCGAAGGTCTCTACTGTTGATACTGTGTTGTGTAGTATTGTAAAAGGTGGTAGAATAGAAACGCTTCTACTAAAATCTACTAACATATCTACAGTTTTGAGTGTGTTCAGATCAAGATTATTCTGGCTGCACCACAGGGCCAGTTGTTCAACTTCCCATCTGTATGCAGATTTGTCGTCTTGAATGAGACCAATCACTGTTGTATCATCTAACTTCAGTACTGTAACAGAAGGATCCTTTGAGATGTAGTCATTGGTATAGAGAGAAGAGTAATGGAAAGAGCATACAGCCCTGGGGAGCACCTGGATAATTTAATAGGTTTCTGATGCGATTTTGCCTAGCTTCACCTACTGCTTCCTATCTGTTAGAAAGCTTATGATCCACTTACAATTGTGGTCAGGCACAGCTAACTGAATCAGTTTAGTGAGAAGAATATCTGGAATGATGGTATTGAATGCATTCTACAAAAATGGCCCTTGCATAACACCTTGTAGATTCAAGGTGATGTAAGACAGGGGTGTCAAACTGATGGCCCACGGGCTAGATGCGTCACATGCAAGCCACACCCACTCCAGCTCTGTGAAGGGGGAAAATATGCAATACGTCAAGTGACGGCAACATGGCACCCTGAGTTTGACACCCGTGTTGTAAGATGTATGCAGAGCCATATTACTGATCTATTTGCTCCTTAGGCAAATTGCTAGCGGATCTATGATGGTTTTCAGGTGGGCCAGCACTAGCCTTTCAAAGGTTTTCATAACTACGGATTCTTCATCCCACATATATGTCATAGTACCAATCCTAGAGGGAGATAGTCATCTGGAGATAATTAAATGGGGAAAATAATTCAGAACTCAACTATGCTGGCAAAAACATTTCTTCAAATTATCAGGGGAAGAAATCAGGACAGATTGGGATGTTTGTTTGCTTTTTTTAAATAGTCAAACTAGAAGTAGGGTGAGGTTTGACCTTGCACAGTGTGTGTAGGCTGTCACAGAAACTTTTAAAAAATTGAGAACATTACCTGATATAAAGGGGATTGGTTGGAAAGTGGAACAAGTTAGAATTCATTCTCTCAGGGAGTGAAAAGTACACGGCCACCCAAAAGAGAAGAACAATGCTTTTAAACTTAGGTGTGGACTTGGAAGGGACAGCTAAGTCCACGGCCACCCAAGCTTCAAGCATTAACCAGAGGACATCAACAGTGAGATGAGGCCCTTGGGGATAGCAGCGGGGAATGTACACCCACGCATCAACCATCCAGTTCAGGGGCCTCACTACGATTCACGAAAGAAGCTGGCCCTATTCTCTAGTTTTGGGGACCAGAAGAGTATTTTTCACTACAAGCCATTTCTCTGTAAGCACTGAAGCTGATAAAATGAGAGCCCGATTCTTATACTAGAGAAAGCCATTTTATCAGAAAAAGACAGAGCTTCAAGGATCAGAAAAAGTCTGCCAAAAGTCTATTAGCTAACAAAAGTGGGAAGATAGGGCCCAGAATATGCATCTTAGAAGGAAGAGAAATGGTAGGTTTCCTATGTGCAGCTAGACTGGGGTTTTTTGGTATGTATGGCTTCCTGATTTCATTAGTGCAGTTTGCTTATCTAATCTATTTGCTTGGGAATGTCGAGCTGACAGAAAATGGTTGCTTTCTGGACATCTCTGTTACGAAGCCTTGATAGCCTCTCCCTAAAAGTTAGACTCTGTAGCACATTTATTTTATATTCCCCCCTACTTTTTCCTCAAAATAGTGGCTAATAATAAAATTCAGAGTTAACACTTTGACATTTAATAACGGAAAACTCGTTTAAAAAACTCACATTTACACACAAAACCCCCCACCCAAGGTATTAAAATACAATTCTGTAACAAATCAGTTTATGAGCTGAACTAAAAACATTTTTACCTGCCCGCAGAATTTCCACAGAGAGAAATTCAGTGACTAGAAATCTACAGAATCTAGAAGCAACCACCAAAAGATCCGTTTTCAGATTTCTGACAAACATGCTTTGAACAGTGATGGAGCACAGAAAGAACCCTAAAGCTTCTGCTTCTTCATATGGTTGAGTCCAGTCTTTCAAAAGTATAGGGCTTTTTTAGATTATAAACAGTGCCCAGAATTACATTTGTACTCAACAAACTTGTTCCAAAAGGAAATTTCATATCTTGGTAATTGGCCCTAGTTAAGAATCTGCAGCATTCTAGACCAGCTGAAATGTCTAAACACTTCTGAGAGGGTTGTGGCTCAGTTTAAAAAGTCATGCACCTGTGGCTGAGCGGGCAGAAAACCATCAGTATAAAGTTTGCAGTCCTCGGTAACCGTCTCCTTCCTACTTCTACAACTTATGTTCTGGCTCAGCACTGAAATGTGGTATCTTGGTTTCAGGTGCATAAGACATGCCAAATGAAGTCATTTTTTAAATGCTTTGACTTTACTGCTTTCCCCCTTCCTGAATATCACTAGCCAGTGGGAAACCATCACTATGATGGGTGGATGGTTTTGACAAAGTTTAGCTCTCACTCAAATTGTACTACTCCCTAGACTCCTCCAGAAAGCTAATCAAGTGAGAGTGTGCCCAATAAAGCAGGAGGACTGTCCTATTTGTTAGGAACATTTATCCCTGCCAATTAGATGTTCAATAGTTGGAAGAGCTGCCAATATTGCATCAACCAGATCCTACTCCTTCCTCGCCCTCCGTCTCAAAAAGGTGGGTCAGAATAGAGTGCTTTGGATCAAAATGGAAGGGGTAAATACAGTGCAAACCTGAAATTAATCAACGGATGGTAAGTCTAAGTCTACAGTTTAAGGGAGTACCATATTAAACAAGATCTCTCCAAATTATAATTTAAAAGTGCTTTAGGCAATGATTGTGATTCTGTGTGATTTTATATGAGATTGAAAAAAAGCAGTTTTTTGTATACCAGTTAATAAAAATTGAATCCCACAGTACAAAAGGGATGAGTGGATTTAGGAAGTATTTGAAGTGAAAAAAAATTCTTGTCTTCATAGTATAGTCATTCAGCTATACTTTGTTGCAATAGGCAAAACTCTTCAGTGTTAAATTTACAGTAAGCTATAATGTGGCTTGATCCTGGTTTATAGCAATGTGTGTAACTAGCCCTTGGAATTTGTCAGCAGGGATCCATGGCTAAGGCCTAATGTGTGAACCAGGCCATAATGTGTGAACCAGGCCACTATGACTTCCGCAAACCATAACCTGGTGCTATGTATGAACACATAGAATAGCACTTGAATATAGCAAGGCAATTGACAGTATGGTGCAGTGTATCTGGAGAAGGTGGCCTTTCTCTTTTAATGAGGAGAGGTTAGTACCTTCAGGTCCAGAGCAGTATTCCTTTTATACCTCAATTGCAGATGCTACATCTGCAGAAGTGCTCAAGGCCAGGAAAGCCAGTTGTATTGTGGGAATCAGTTCACAGATTGCAGTGGGGGGGGGGGTTCTTTAGCTAACAAGCAATTCTATGGAAATGCCTTGATGATCAGAGGAATTACATTAAAGGAAACAGTATAGAAAGAAATCCTGTCTTAAACTGTTTTTAGATCTAAATTACATAGCACCTCATTGCTCTTAACCCTGATTATAGATCTCTTGAATGACAGCTTCTCTGATTCCCAAATAATATGAACAATTTACATAGTAAACATAAAGGTCAAGAAGTAAGAAACATTGTGTGGCTCGTATAATTTTATAATTTCAAAACTTTTTTCTTGTTTTTTTTCTTTCAATTACTGAAAATATGAACAATTTTGGGTTATGGGTTTTTTCATCCCTTTCATCTCACTGTAGCACAAACATGTTCTGATGATATCTTTTTAAGCCAAACCCCATGATATTGTTGCCATACATAGTCAATAAATAACTATCAGTGCTAAATAAATTCTCCCCTTAAGCCAATGTAGTTCAAGGGCAGCCCTAAAGGATATCAGATCTGTTAAATTTTGTTATTAAGTTTTATAACAAAAAGACAACTGAATGGTGAATTGAAATGAGTAATAGAGGCAGTCCAGGACTTCTCAATGGGGGCATCCCATTTCATACTGCATAGTCCTATTGACACAAGGTTGAATGGGTGACATCTTAGCGTAGTATGTTTGAAATAGATTGATAAACATTCTTGGAAACCAAAGGGGGCATGAGCTACCAATTAGTAGTCCCTAGCTTACAATATTTTAGTGCTGTGTCTCCTAGTCAAAAGGAATGGCTCATATGCCTAGGGATAAATCCAGAGGTACCCACCAAGTTCCTATACCCCATGATAATTGATAGTGGGGAGGCAGATAGGCTCATATGTATACAAAGTAAGAAACCAGAATGCTACAAAGCACAAGTTTCCATCCTTATTTCCAGGAAAACTTCTAGTCCTGAACTTGATCCCATATCTTTTTCAGAAAATAAAAATGGAGCATAGCTGTAGACCAGTGCTTTATTTGGAAGTATGCCTGCCTACACAGGAAAGAGACAGAAGTAAATAAGGATCTTATGGTAGGTCACTTGATGCTTCCTTTAGCTTGATGTGGAGCCATTGAAGTACAGGATCTTCTCTTTTTAAGATACTATGGGAGACTTAATTAAATTGCTTTGCTGAAGTTAAGGTACACTATGTCTGCTACAGTCAACAAAAATGGACATTCTGTAAAAAAAAGTTTAGCTTGACCTGACTTACTCTTGATAAACCCATGCTGGCTCCTGCCAAGTATTGCATTCTTTTCTAAACTCTTACGAACAAGTCTGCTTAATAATCTTTTCCACAGTTTTGCCCCGTGTCAACATAAGGCTAACTTAAGTGCTTTTAAATGTCCTTTTTGAAAATAGGAACAATATTTTCCCTTCTCAGTTCTCCTGGCACTACATCATCCATGATTTCTAAAAGAACATGGAAAAATGCTTCAAGATAACATCCACTCTCAGCTATAATTTGTCTAGTCTTAAGAAGAAAACAAGCAATACAGGGATTGAGAAGTTCTGTGTCATCACCATCACTTCTTGCTATCTTAGCATCTTCAAGCAAGAATCCTTTTTTCAAATTTCAGCTGACAGGACTGATCTGCACTGCCAGGTTGCCCGTTTGGAGAGCCAGAATAACAACTGTTTCTGGTTAGCAAGACTGGACAAAATAGCCAGTGGTTTCTGCTTTGCATTGTGGACCATTGTGTTGATTTAAAAAAAATATGCAAGTTTACCAAGGCAGCAGTGAAACAGTTTCCGTCTCATCCCAATTTACTAACCTGAGCGTCAGATAGAAAGGATGAATCATTCTCCTAAATTCTCTTCCCTTTTTGAAAAGCTAAAGTCAAAAACAAAAAGGAATGGGTAGGAGGAGGAAAGGAACCTATGTTTTAGATCGTCATTTCTGTTCTTTGCATATAGCCTCCATTCAAATTGAGGTGGAATTTGGCCAATAAATGAAAGAAAGGAAAGAGAATATGAGTGTGTAAGGAAAGGTAAATCTGGCTGAATTGAAAGTTCCAAATTTTCTTTTTGGAATCTATCTGGTCAGCAAATCTATATCTATAAAAGAGAGGTGAGGTGGGGATGTTTGTATGTGCTCTATACTGTTGAAAGAAATATCTTTCTGGGTTCAGTTCCAAGTGGGGAAAAATTCTGGAAACATGGAGGCTGTTTGGGAAGATGGTTTAATGGGGAACAGGATCACATGCCTTGGAGCTCCAGGATGGAAAGGAAAGAAGGAAAAAGAGGCCTGGCCACTGAGAGTTCCTTGTTTTATACCCTCTGTTGGGCTTTGAATCTGCCCCCTGTACCTGTGGCAAGAAATGT
>JANHGC010007412.1:194228-209462 GCA_027560395.1 Boaedon fuliginosus
CGGGCGGCGGGGGAGTCGAGCACGCGGGCCGGCGGGAGGGGAAGAATACAGGACAGTGACATAACTTCAAAACTTCGCCTAGCGCTTCTCGTCCCGCTCCTCCTCCCTCCCTCCTCCTCCTCCTCATCTCTGGTTGGGAAGGAAAGAATTAGATGGGAGCTCGATTCCTATCTTTTTGACTCCTTTTAAGTTTTTGCTAATCGCCTCAAAGGTGAAAGAAGATCAGGGAAGAAGTGAGCGGGCGGGACAGGGTTGTTTTGTTTTTTCTTTTTCTTTTTCTTTTTCTTTTCTTTTTATCCTCAGGCATAATAAGGGATCGCGTTAGGGAAAGGAAGGAATGAAAGAAGCGATCCCTTCTCTGTCAGAGATGACAGGCGCGGTCTTGGGTAGCAAACCGACGGGCTACCGCGGAACCGGGCACTGGGGATGGGGGGAGGAGAGGAGGTGATGGGGATGTCTGTCTGCGCGTGCCTACGTGTTTGTGTGTGTGCGTGCGTTTGTGTGCCTGCGCGCGCGCTTGGCGTGTCGGCGATCCACAGCGCCTCAGGCTTTCCAGACCAGAAGGCAAAAAGGATGCCGTCCGGTCGCAACTTTTTTGGGGGTGGGGGTGGGGTGGGGGGGCATGTGCTTTCACAGTTTGCATATTTCTGCGGCTAGCAATTGTTAGGAAAACCTGACCGGAGTTCTAGGGAGAATTTTATTTTATTTTATTTTTTCCAAATAGAAGTCGGCCCGCCTTGGCTGGAGTGTGGTCAATTCTCAGCAAATAAACTCTTGCTGGGATTAAGAAACGCGCGTGAAACGCACAGGCGGTTGAGAAAGGTGTATGTAGGTAAACGGGGAAACGTCGTGTCTCTTATAAGCGGTGGCAAAATGGCTGGTTTTATGATTAATTTTTACCTCGTTTTGTTTTGATTTGTTTTGTTTCGGAACGTTTCATGGGACTTCAGATAAATCGGACAGCCCCTGCTGAAACTCTTTTTGCCTGCGTTGTGTAACTTCTAGTAACTGACCGCATTTAAAGAAATGTTTTTACGCTTATATTTTTTTTAAAAAAACCAGTAGCTCAGCTCATCGGGAAGCAATTTTTTTAAATAAAGCAATCTTTAGCATAGGAATCAAAGTGGATAGAGTCTTCCTGGACCAATGCCTAACATTTTAAGCATGTTTTAAGTCTTTGAGTGCTTTGCTGTGTGGCTGCCTCACTTTGGGACGGGATGCTCTAATTCTCAGTGTAACTAGAATGTATGTAGTGAAAAATCACCTCCTCCCCACTTCCATATTGTGAAGTTTGGTCCCCCTGATTAAAGCCCCTTTTGGAAGATAGGAAATTTGTCAAAAGCGGGAAAAGAGGGCACATACATGGGTAAAGAAAGCGTCATATGCTCAGACTATGGTTGTAATAAAACTGGCAGAAGGAGAAGTGGGTTGGAAAGCAGGCTGCAGTTTATGATGCCTCCCATCTACTCTTAGAGTCAAGCTATTGTAAACTGATGCACAATGGGCATCATGTAATAATCTAAGCAGACTCAAGGATTAAAATGTCTTAAATTTGGATGAATATTCATGCTTCACTAGTAGTGAAGCTGTTACCACTAGTAGTGGTAACAGCTTGAAGTTTTAAAGTCAGATGAAAACACTACAGCCCCTGTCTTAAATCTTGCATATGTTTCTCTTATGTGGGAGACAAAACTTTAGAGGCAAGAATGGGTTTGTATTTATTTTGGTATGACCGGTGTTTTATAAGTCTTTTGCCATACATATTATGTCATTATGGTCTGGAATTGTTATTAAAAAGTGAAATTTTAACATTTAAAAATGAGAAAGGAAGTTTAATGTTTCTTTACTCAATCTCTAGCAAGCTCATAAGTTATATGTCTATTACAAATTAATATATATGTAGTTGAATAATACACTAGATAAGTCTAAATAGAATTGTAGTTGTTAACTGTTATAATAGCTTTGCTCTTACCTTCAACATGCTAGAAACTTCAGTTTGAAATGTAATAGCTTCTGCTCGATGTTACAGTTTCTTTTAAAAATTCTCTTGAGTATCCAGTTCTAACTATGTATGAGTGTAGCTACATACAAAGGTTTTTCAGTTTTATGAAGCTTCCAGTTCAAATGATTTTAAAAAATTCTTTAAAAGCTGCATGTTAAAAGGAATTCATTTCAACAGGTCTGCATACACACTGTGAGTGAGCATTTAGTATTAATACACCACCAGATAAGCTGCTTTAATAGATTTTTACACACACTTGAAATGCGATAAAGATCTCTTTCAAATATTTTAGAAACAGTTACTTTAAACATTACCATTTATAAGAAATGTAGTATGAACATGTGTAGTTTTTTCTCTTTCAAATATTATAGAGCATGTTCTGGGTGTATATTTGACAGACTGATTAGCCGGTCATATGAAGCCAAACTAAAGCAGGCTTTATTTTTGCTAACCCAGTGATTAAACGGTAAACCTTTGAGCTTCATTTTTTTTTAAAAATTCACCACTTCTCCGTAATAGTTTATTCTAATCTTGCTTGCTGTCAGGGATGTTTCAGGAATTCTGAAATTTCTGCAGATCAAGAATACTAGTTTGCATTCCATGAGTGTCATTTGATTACTTTTATCTGTACAGCCCCAAGACTGGCCCAGACCGTCTCTCTGGATCTTGCCAGGTCTCCAATCACTGCTGAACTATCTCCCTCCTCCCTTTGCTCTTTTCTCCTCCAGAAATCAGCCTGACATTGGCCAAGCAAAAAAAGATAAGAAAGGTATGTGGGAGGAGGACATGTTTTAGCCATAGCCCCCCCCTCAATAAAGTTTCCAGGAGTGGAATAGGATTCACTTGGGTATAAAAACTTTAGTTCATCAGTGGCGGGCTATGTGGTTCAGTGAACTCATGATTGATAACCCAAGATGTTGGATCAATGTTTATGAACAGTAGGTTTGTCCTACTGTAACTTGCTGCTACCTCCACAGTATCTTATTTGAACTTTTCCAATAAGTTGATCTACCTTACTTTCCTCCCTCCCAACTTAACTTTCTCTTTCATATTTATCCATATGGCCAAGTAGTTAACAATGAAAATTAAACAGTGGTCAAAGAAACTTATTCACCCAGGAACCGCACTGTCCTTAAATATCTTTCCAAAAGGGAAGTAAGGCAGGGTACATGGAGTATCTGCCTTACCCGGGTACAACACTTGTATTGTTCATATTGTTTAATGATTTAAGGCTCTCAGAATCTTGGACTTTAAAAGTTTGCTTTCGTTTTATATATAAAGATTCTAAAGACTCCGTTTCTCTCTCTAGAACATCCCTTAGAGCTGTTTAAAGTCAATGAGGGAAAACCCAACGGCATAGGCTTCCTTTGGTATTTCACAGCTGAACTTGCTTGTTAGAGATGATTTGCTGATCTATAAATGAATCTTTTACAGTTCTAGTAAGACATGCTAAAATATCAATTGTGCGTGCCAGTTACATTATTTATAGCTTGCTAAATAATTGTAATTCCATTGTATCCAGTTCTTGAATGCATAAGAGATTCAGCAAGAAAAACACTCATTGGAGATACTCTGGGTGAATATTATTTTTGTGACATAAGTGAGAAAAATACTGTTGGCATTTCTAGCTTTCTGTTAAACTGGAAAGTAAAATTTTCTCTGCAGACTTCTGAATCAAACAGTTCTGAACGTGTTTATATACACATTGTTTATATGACAATCCTGTTCCAGGTATGCGTGTCTTGTTTTTGCTACCAGTTGTAGGTATTGCCAATATCAGTTTTTGAAGTGTGTACCATTTCCTTTAATATGTAGAAGAATGCAGTCCAAAGTCTCAAACTGGATTGTTTCTGAGTCAAGCATCAATTGAAACTGTTTTAGTGCACTTTTTTAAAAAGCAAAATAATATTTACTTATTTTTTAAGTTACAGCAGATGTTTCCATTTATCACCCACATCTCTTCAAACTTTGGCTCTAGAAAATTGCTGAGTTAAAATGAACACTTACATATAGGGAAAAATAGTGTCTCATCATTGTCTCCAGCTCTCTTTCCCCCTCTGTTACATAAAATAATATTACATATGTAAAAGTTGTTATGCTGATATTCTTTCCAATGAACTAGAAGAAACGTTTTTTAAAAAAACTGAGTTACAATGCTGCTACTCACTAATTAGCATTTTAATTTTTCTGGGGATGGTATAATTATTTGAAGCTTTCATTGCATTTACAAAATGTTTTGATTCTAATAAGACAATTCTTAATTTTAAAAATGGATTTTTTTTCTCACCTTCCAGGGACAATTCTTTTCATTTATAGTCTGCGTAGTACACATCTTTGTAATGTAACTTTCCTGATTTGATGTGATTTTTTAAAAATTGTGGTAATGAGTTATAATCCGCTTATGGTAATCAAGGTAATTATTATTATTTTCTTAAGCTACCTTGTTGGTGTTCTTGTTAAATAGCCTGGAACATATAATGGGAATTCTGAGAGCCACTGTCCAACACATTTCGATTGAGGAAGGCTGAGGTGGACTATAGATAGTACAAATAATCTTCATCAGGAGTGTCAAATTCTTGATGTCATCATGTGATGTATTGCAACTTTTTTCCTCCTTAGCTAAACCGGGAGTAGGCATGGCCAATGTGTGACACATCCAGCCCGCGGGCCATGAGTTTGACACCCCTGATCTACACCCATTGGTGAAACTATTACTTAGTTCATTGAACATTCAGTTGAAATTTTTGTTATTTGTAACCCAGAGAGTTCAGTACCCAGTACCCCTTCCATATGAAAGTTGGAAGATATTTTCCGGGAAAATATTTCTGAACCTATTTAGCAGGAAAAATGATTGACAACTTCTCTGCCTACCAGGCACAAATGGAATCGCCCAAAATGGGTCAGGTTAAGGACTGTGAAGAGCTAGATTTCGATATACCACATTCATTCCATCGAATGGCCCAAATCAGGTATTCAAGTCATGAAATTTTTACTGTTAGTGGGAATGGGAGTTCTCAGTAGAGAATTCAGGGCCAGTCTAAAACGCTCAAGAAATTATCTACTGTCTGCTTCCTTGTTCCTGCACCTTGGCCTCATTTAAAAGTGTTTTCCTAGTCCTGCTGAAAGTGATAGAATGGGATGAGTTAAGTCCCTTTGACTAAAATAAGATACAGCTACAATCTTAGTGTCTTTACTGTGCAGGTCACATATATATTTTCCAGGCACATATTTGCTGGACTGTGTTCATGGTTCTTCTAATTAAAAAGGCACGGATTCTTGTTTGTATTTTTTGTCAATTAAACTTCATTGACATATTGATAACATTTACATTCAGGTAGCTTTTACCATGATTGTGACTTAAAAGTTTTATGATTTTTTTTTAGATGGTTCCAATTAAGAAATTCATATTAATATTGGAAGATTATTTTTGTAAGTAGCCATGTAAAAAAAAAAAATAGTTCCAATACTCATGTATAAAATACATGTAACTGGAAGCTTCTTCTTTCCTATCTCCCTTCTTGAATGAACATCAGATTAAAGTACATGATTTCCTAGTTCAAATAATAAAACTGTGCCTGGATTATACCACTTCAGAATAGAAGAAGAACCACTCATAATGGACTGCTGTACCTTTCAATAATAACAATCATGTCCTATGAGTTTTTTTAATCTGACATGCATTTGTAAATGCAGAGATTTTTTTTTCAGGAAACAGAGCAACAATCCTGTTATTGGTCATCTCCAGTCTAAAGTGCTATCCAGATACAATTTTGCTACTTAAATGAAAGGTTGCCCAGGTATCATTGTTGGTATTAGCTTGTATTTGCTAATTCATGGATTTTGCTTTGTTATTTCAAAAAAATAATAATAATTATCTCCTGCTTTCAGAGAAGAACCTTCCCAAAGTAGTTGGTATGGAAACAATACAAATATACGGTGTGTCGAAGAGCAATAAAATCATAGTTGAAATTAAAAGATTAAAAACACAACAATGTTAATGTTGCAATAATTAGTACAGAGCATGGATGATTAATAAAAGCTTAAAATAATAACATTCCAACATGTGTTTAAAGGACAACCAATAGACTGGAGATACTGCTTAAAAGACCACCATTTCTCATGCTCAAGAGTCTAACGGATCTTAATGGCATTCTTGCAAGCAACTTTTACCAGAAGTTTCAGCTGTGCCTGGAAAGTTGATATAATGTGATGGGACTCACCCATTGTGCTAAGTGATTGGGTAAAAATATTTGAATTGGACATACTAGTAAATGCTGTGAGATGCTGGCCTAGTCAGTTTAATTTTTCCAGCTATATGATAATGGAGTGGTAGAGTTTTTTTTAAAAAAAAATAGAATAACATAAAACTATATTTTCTTTCTTGTTTTATTTAGCTATCATTGGTTTATATAAGCAGATAAAGATCCAGGCTAGTCTTCTCCAAATAGCAAGAGGTTTTCTTGCCTTGCTACTTCTTTCAATAATACAAATTGCAGCAGTTGAACATAACTTTCTGCAAGGAAAAAGTACCTTATCCCAAAGTTATATATTTTAAATACATATCAATTGCTTATTTTAGGTGAACCAAATAGCTTCCATATATCTAGTATAATTTCTTTTTTTAAAAAACTGATCAATAAAACCTCACTATAGAATATTCTTTAGGAAAACAATTTTTCCTAAAATCTGAATCTGTAGTTCTGGTTCAGTTGAATCAGTAGCTGAGCAACTGAATCAGTAGTTCTGAATGATGGTCTATGTGGCTGTTACACCTAAGATATCCTGGAATTTACCCAGCTTTGAAGGAGTGGTTGTGTATTCCTGTAGAGTTTCACGGCACACACAAGTTATTACACATGTGAGCACTTTTTATTCACTCTGTACATAATTTCATACACGCAAAAGTTTTTTCATTGATGTGAAGGGACAAATTTACTCTTAGGGATTCTGCAGTAAAGTGAGCACAGAACTCCAATATTGATCTGGAAATATTTGCAAATATGTTATTATTGCTAGAAAGTTTGTCTTAATCTCTGATCAAAATATGCTCCTGAAATTTCAGTGGGGAGGTTCTAATCCAGTATTGATGGTGGGAGAGAGAAAAAAAACAACAGCTCCCATTTAGCTTCCTTTTCAATCTGACAACCATTTATATATTTTTATTGCGTCTTCATATTTTTTTTCCCTTTAGAGAAATCAATTTTCAGATCCTGAAGTTTCTGACAGTGCTTCCCTAGACATACTAATTGGTTACCCAGATTAGAAAGATTAGAAAGAAACTATTAAATTATTTGTGATCCAGATATTATGCTTCTGTTAAGATTATAGATTAAGATTACATTTAGTTTTTAAGACCCATATTGTGTTGATAGCTCATTTTACATGGAAATAAGTTCCATTATTAAAATATTATATATAAAATTCTGCCTCTGATATATGTATTAGGCATAAAGCCTTTTTTAAAAGAACAAGGATACAATCCTGAAAACATATTTACTTGGGAACAAACTGTATTGAAGGCTTCTATAGTATATATAGAAACATATAGTAAAATTCCAAGGAGCATACTAAGAAGTCATACTAATATGAGTATGAACAGTTACTTCTGAATATAACATATTCAATTTTAATGAATGAATCATGATCAATACAGGCAGTCCTTGACTTACAACAGTTCATTTACTGACTGTTCCAAGTTACAACGGCTCTGAAAAAAGTGATTTATGACTCTATTTTTCACACTTATGTCCGTTGCAGTATGGTCACATGGTTTACATTTGGATACTTGACAACTGGTTCATATTTATAACAGTCGCTGTGTCCAAAGGTCATGTGATCCCCTTTGGCAACGTTCTGACAAGCAAAGTCAGTGGGGAAGCCAGATTCACTTAACAACCACATTACTAACTTAAAAGCTGCAGTGTTTCACTTAACAAATGTGGCAAGAAAGGTAGTAAAATAGGGGCAAAACTCAACAAATTTCTCACTTAGCAGCATAAATTCTGGGCTCAATTGTGGTCATAAGTTGGGAAGCAATACATTTGCTGTGATATTCTGAGTTTCCCTTGATCCTTCTTTTTCACATTCTGCCATCACCTTATTCTTGGTTGTTATTCAGCAATACATTTCCTTCAGCCACATATTTTTTCTACCAATTAAAGAATTTTGTCTTTCTTTGCCTTGTTTCAGGCAACTATAGTGTTTTGATATTTTTGTGGGAATCTTAAAAAGAATCACAATAAAATGCCTGAAGGATTTGAGAAAAAGATTTAGTTAAAATGGATTTGCTGAATCATTTAATTTTTTTTATATCCCATTTGCATTTCTACAATGTTGTGCATTTGTATCAGTGATATTCATAGTTCTAGGGACAAGAAAGGCAAATAAAATCTTGTATGGATTATAACACCTCCTTGATTCTAAAACAAATATGTACTGTATGTAGTGTTAAGAGTCACTTTAGTATCAGCTGGAATATTTGCAAGCAGTGGAGTTACAGTGGAGTTGTAATTGTCACGCAGGCCAATTGTCCTGAAAGTTGTGCTTCCTCTGTCTTTAGTAGCTGCTTTTTAACGTTCAGTACAAAGATGTAACAGCACACACAGAAAACATTTTTCCCCTTTTTGTGACCTTACATTTGCCAAAGTGCCTCATGCTGGAATTCCTTTTCAATATCTTTTTTTTTCCAGAGCCAGACATGTATCCAGACACAAAAGGCTCTGTGTATAGCAAGCTGTTTTAAATATTGTGACTTGCTGATGTGCTGTCCTTTCTCTGCTTGAGCCAAAGATCTCTGCTCAGTGTCTGTAGATTACCAAGGCCCTTCTTCATTGTATCTGTCAGCTATTCCTATTCATTTAACCTTTCATTAGTCTCTGTGCAGCTTCACTGTCTGAAAAGGCACTGCAGAGCCTAAAGGCCTACTGTCACAGTTATTAGATTTCTCGGTTACATCCCAGCAACCATAATGGAGTCAGAGTCAACATTATTGTCACGGATGCTGCTGTCCTGGGGTGCAACTCTTCTGTGTATGTCAAGGACATGTGCCACATGTTGATAATGTGTCCCAGGGATAAATGCACAACATGAGGGATAGGCCCAGCCTGGAAGTAATGAGCTTTGTGGGAGTCACTGTGTAGACAAACAGCTGAGAAGGAATTCTACTTAAGAAGCCAAAAGAAAAAAAGTGAATTAAGTGTTGCCAAAGTTTGCCTGTGAGCTAGTTGTCAATCATGTTACTTTCATTTTAAGTTTCTATTACAAGCACAAAACAAAAATGTTACCTGCATCTGATGAAAACATTGATTTAAAATAACAATAATGAAAGAAACCCGGCAAGATTGGAATATATTTCTTACAATCCTTCAGAATATATATTTCATATTAGAAACATAGATACAATTGTCAATTGGCTGTAAACAATGAAATTGTTCTTTTGAAAAGGCTGGGTTATATAAACTATTTGTGAGAATGTTTTTAATTTCAGAAGTTAGTTCTAAACCACCCATACCAAAAATTGCTGGCACTAAGAGATATTCTCACAATGTATTCTTATTTTATAGCATATAGTACAGATAGTCCTCCACTTATGACCACAGTTAAGCCCAAAATTTCTGCTATTAAAATAAACATTTTTAAGTGAATTTTGTTCCATTTTACAACCTTTCTTGCCACAGTTGTTAAGTGAATCATTGCAGTTGATAGTTAGTCAGTTGTTAATTGAATCTGACTTCCCCATTGACTTTGCTTGAAGTTTGCAAAGGGGGATCACCTGACCCTGGGACAGTGCAACAGTCATAGACAGTAGTGAGATATTAAAAGACATGTTATGTTCCCTCTGAACCTGAATATTCCTTATTTAATAACATTGAATAGAGCAATCCTCCATGAATGTACCTAAGGTTGTTTAAACCATTTGTCATTATTATGATATGCATAATCGTATCTAATATAAAATAAGTGAGAAGAAGAAAATCTGTATATACATAATTGTATATGCCTCTTGTCTACACATGTCTGCCCCTAATATCTTGGTTGATATGGTGAAAAGTCTCAAACCAATAACTTGTTGGTCTGCTTGTTCCTATGCTTCCTCCAGATTTGAATTTTACTATATAGAATTCTATTACAAAGAATATTAGAACATGTGATCTGCTTTAAGCACCACCTTATTAATGAAAGATTTTAGAAGTAATTATAGAGGAAATTCAAAGCATCTATAATAGAAACAAACTTGAATTTCTGTTATATATATATCGTATTGCCAAAAATTGAAATGGTTCTTCTTAAGACAGTGTTGAGTTCTAAAAATAACCTATCTAAGCACACAATGAAATAATTCCATATAGATTGTTGGTAATTCACGTTGAGATTTAACAAAGAAATAATGCAGTTGGTAAGTTTATGATGTAAATAAGAGTTTATATTCAGAAATTTATATTGCTCAATGAAACAAAGTTGTGTTCTTATGCCTTATTATTTCAGGTGCTTAAATAGTTGTGAGTTTATACAGAGAAAAGGTTATAATGTTCTAAACAACAATCTGTGCCTAAGGAGGTAAAAAATGCAATTTAACAATAAAACAGAATCAGTATAGCCAGTTTTGTTGGATTCCAAACAAAGAAAGGTCTGCTCTATTAATGTCTACTTAAGTACTTCGTTTAGTAAGTTATGCATAAAAATGAGAACAGGCCTTTATGCGTGACAAAAAAAATCCAAATTTGAATGAAAGCACACATAACACCATGAAGACTCTATTATCCATAGATGATGTGCCATTCTCTCCTTCTGCCCATTTCCAAATTCAAAGTTAACAATGCCTATTCCAGCAAAACTGAAGCAAGTTTTTTTTAAAAAAAGGCAGGGAATCTATAGCAAAGAAAATCCCAACACTGTTAATTATTATATTAATAATGAATGAAAAAAATCAGAGAATAAGTGACAGTAAAACAAATTTGGAAGACTTAATTAATGGCAATGTTGAACCAAGAAAAATAGTTATTTTCTTGGAAGTTGACAATTTCATATTCATAATGAATACAAGTCTATACATATTGCTGTTTAACTAATTACTTTTTAGTTAAACTGTTACTGACTTAACCGCACTGAATTATAAGGCATTGTGCCAGTTTCAATAAACAAGTTTTGTTATTTATTCATACAATCAAACTACATTTGTATCTCATGTGTAGACTTTCAAAACTTGTCAGCATTACAAATGTTTAGATAAAGACATTTTGAAGACTCACACAATGCAACCAAATTATTGCTGTGGTGATTATTCATAGTGCTGTTTTGTCATGATGATTATCCCTCTTTGTTCAAAGGCTAAAAGAGATGATTGCATTTTTAGAGATGAATGTTTACATATTATTTGAAAGTTTCCTTATTGAAAACAGCACTAGTGCTCTAGAAAGAATATGAAATAAAGTATGTTGCCAGCTCCTGAAACTTCAGGTTATCATATAATTTAGGGTTTAATATCATTTCTGAAGTGTTGCAATAATTACCAACCTGTCCCATGGGTGCTGAAAGGAAGTCTCACGCTGCAGTCTTCAGCATGGTGATGATATCTCTGGAACTTTAGGGAAAAGTTGATATGCTTCAGTTTAAATTTTTTGAGAGATAAAAATCACTGTGGCTGAGAAGAGCGGTTGGTTATTTTTTTCATGCATGCCTGAGGAAAAGTTAGGGTGTTTCTCTCTCTCTCTATTTCTCTCTCTCCCCCCCCCCCTTATCTCTCCTGAATTTTCAGGGTAAACTTGGATCCCCATTTTCATCATGTGGGCCATCACAATGTGGAACTTATATGTGGTGATATCTGAAGATATTATACTTTTTGACGATGCACAATGTATTTAGTCCAGGTCATCTTATTTTGGGATGAGGAAAACAGTTCAGTTGATACTGTAACGGTCCATTTGTTAATTTTTTCTCACAAATATTGTTATTTTTTCAGCCGGTGTCATCTCCCTTAGTTACACATGTCATAGTGGCTTGGATACACATGTTCATTAATTTCACCAGTCAACATGTAATACTTGGGAGCTGATTGTATAAATAAAACAATATGTTTGAAATAACATAAGTGTGTGTGTGAGAGAGAGAGAAAGAGACAAGTAGGATCTATCAATCATAATGGCAATAATTTCCTGCTGCTATGAATATTTTCAGAATTCATTGCTTTCTGGTGCACAGATTTGCCACTTCTCAAGGTTTCATTCCAATTGATTATTCGAGTGCTCTGCTGCCAAGTATCCCAGGCCCTTTTCTAATTGTCATCATCTCTGCAGGAAGCTTTGTCATCTGAAATAGTTGAATAAATTACTACTTTTGTAACACTACGGACTCTTTGATCCTGCAAGGCAATTGTATGTTCTCACAGAAGATAAATAGCTTTACCCCTTTGGAGCAAGGGTGTCAAACGTGCGTCATCATAGTGGCGTCACGTTACATTCCCCCCTTCACTAAACCAGGTGTGGGCATGGCCAGTGCATGACGCATCTGGCGCGCGAACCACAAATTTAACAGCCCTGTTTTAGGGGATTATGGGTTAGTACTCAAAAGGAGATGAGCGATTAAGAAATTTGAAATATAAATAATAAAATAAAATAAATAGTAGCTTACTAGTTGACTTCACTTGGCATGGAGATAGCCTAGTTTGAACTGAAATATTGATATCAACCCACATAAAGTTTGGGAGGCTGTTTTGCTATGCTAAGTACTTGGCAACTATTCTCTGCCTAATTCACAGAAAAGAGTTTATCCTTGCCTGTATAATGTATTACCATCTCATTATTATGAGATAGATGTTGGAAGAAACAGAAATTGTCTCACGCATTCTTTTGCACTCCCCTTTCTATATGATGTAGTGAACTGACCTAGAAGTCACTCCTCATTACATTCTCATAGCAGCTCAAAGGAGATAGTAGATAGTTTATTATAGAGCTCAGTATAAAGTGGAAGTATTTATTTTGAAAGTAAAATAAAAACATAAAACATGAGAATTTTAAAATAGGTGGTAGATTTATTGGTGGGCAGAATGCTTACCTTTACTGGCTGTATAGCAAAGTTTGGCTACATTAAAAAACCATGAAAACTAAATCGTAATGATCTGATACTGATCAGAAATTCCCAGATGTATCAATAAAGGAGAATATTTATAGTTTAGGATTGAAGAGAGGTCCTTGCTGGTCTCTGAGCTTGATTGTTTTCTTGCAGACGTTTCATTACTATTCTACTTCATTTCAAACATTTCATTACAATTATTCATTGCTAGCACTGATGATGTTACCTAGTTTGGGTAATGAAACATCTGCAAGAAAACAATCAAGCTCAGAGAGTACCAAGGACCCCTCATTCACAGATGTTTTTACCAGGTAAAGAGTTATAAGTCTGATCCTGAGATCCTTAGAGGACACAGTATAACAGGACACGAGTCTGCAGTTTTAGTAGCCAGCTGTCTGTTAGGTGCAATAATAGCTCGTTGGAAAAATGTTTATATTGCTCCTGCAAAACTCTCATGGCCAGAACACAGAAGCCTGCAAAAATTAGTACTCTTTAGAATTTGGAAGATGTTATATGATGTAAGTACTTCAATTCTTTGAGAAAGGAGGCTGGACTGCTCAGAAAAATACCTTAGATAAAGCAGACTGATGCTGTTTGACTTCTTAGATCTTTACTACACTGTTTAAATGCATGGAGGTCATTAGACATCACTTAAAAAGTCTCCCTAGAAAAGCGTTCTAGACCCACCTTAAGCACAAAGCCAGCTTGGTGACCTTGGGCCAGCCACTTTATCTCAGCCCTAGGAAGGAGGCAATTGCAAATCACCTCTAAAAACCTTGCTAAAAATACCTTGGTGGGACTTGTCTAGGCATGGTTTAAGAATTGAACATGAACAGAAGAAACGAAACCTGGAATATTGAAAATTGGGAATGTATATTGGACCTTTTCAAGAAGAGTTCTGCAGAGGAAATGAAAGGTCCTAATTGGGCCGTGAAGAGTGACTTTAGGTTCATCAGCTTCAAGTGCTGTTGGAAGGTATTGTGCTCCTCTGGTAAAATGAGTGGGCTGTATTGTGATGCCTGTTTGTTTTTTTTAGCAATTGCATAATATTTAGAGTTGCTTGAAAACAAATACAGGTAGTGCTCAACTTACAATACTTCATTTAGTGACCATTTGAAGTTACAAGTCATGGCACTGAAAAAAGTGAATTATGATTGTTTTTCACACATTGCAGTATGCCCATAGCCACATTACCAGATTCAGATGCTTCATTTTACACCTGTGTTATTAACAAATGCAGTGATTCACTTAACAGCTGTGGCAAGAAAGGTTGTAAAATGGAGCAAAATTCAGTTAACAACTGTCTCACTTAGCCATAGAAATTTTGGGCTCAATTGTGGTCATAAATCAAAGGCTACTTGTATAGGTTAGTCAGAAACCAGGGCTTGCAAATCACTGGTTGGATTCACATAACCAAACTTTAAAGCTTAGCTCCAGAAACATTTCAAGGTACCTGAGGACATCCTCTGCCTAGAATCTTAACAATGAACTTGCTTTGTGACTCAAGACACAAATGTCCGTTCATATAAGTGGAGGTACCATAATACTTTGGCTTACAACAAGGCAAGGATAACAACTACTACAAAATGTACTTTTCTCTCTTTGCTGTAAAGGCGTTGTTGTTATTTGCCACATAACCAAGTGTCCCTGATTCTTATTTGAAGGTAAGACCAGACCAGACATTTTATTCCAGCCATTGCCAAAGTTTGCCAAATACTGGAAAGCATTTTTGTCTTTCAAGTTCACAACTTGAAAGCACCACGAAAGGGGTAGGAATAATTTGCTTTTATGATTCTGTCCCTTTAAGAATGATGGTCATGGAATTTCATGGTTGCAGGACCAGCAGATAATGCCTAATGTAAATGTCTCATGTAAATGAGAAATCCCAAAAGATTAATACGTAGATTATCATTACAGTACTCCTTTTAACTGGCTCAGATTTGCCTTTGGCTAGATGAACCTCTTCTAATTTTTTAATTGATACCAATGATACTATGATGCTTTGCAAGGATGGGTTTCTCTCGGTTCGCTGGTTACCCGCTTCATGGGTGCGCTTTCCGAACGGCTGTCAAAAGCGCGCTGCATGCGATCAACTCAGAAATCTTGGTGTGGTTCTGCAAGCACTCTGACAGAACCGCCGCGCAGCTGTTCTGTGCTTGCAGAAC
>JANHGC010007412.1:218948-236892 GCA_027560395.1 Boaedon fuliginosus
CCATCCATCCATCCATCCATCCATCCATCCATCCATCCATCCATCTATCTATCTATCTATCTATCTATCTATCTATCCATTATATCATGGACTATCTATCTTTTACATTTTTCTTTATTAATCTTGGTCTGCTCAGCCCAATCTTTCATCCTGTCCTGATTAGACTGCTGCCTTATTCTGTCATTCAGACCTTCCCATTTTGTGTCATTCACAAACTTATAAACAGCCTATTAATTCCATAATATAGATTGTTAATAAAAATATTGAGACATAGTGTCCTCAAGAAAAATCCTTTTTGGAGCCCCACTGGCTACTGCTCTTCAACTTGACTTCGAACCATCAATCCTGACTTTTGTAAGTGAGATTAGCAAGCCATTTTACTGTTTCTTTACTCTACATTCTTATTGACTTGTATCCTCTTCTATCTGGTGTGCATTACTTAAACTCTTCATTGGAACCAATGAAATCTTGCTAGTTTTAACTCATTTTCTACTTTTATCTTCCTGAGGTAATTTTCAATATTTCTGAGTTGAAGCTTTGTAGACTTTTTTGTTGTAAGTCTCTCCTCCCATTTCAAGATTTAGTTTGAACTCATGCTGGAGCTGCCAAGTTCACAACAATGATTTCTTTATGCTATCCTTTTGGTAACCATAACATATTGCATAGGCCATTATTGACTAGATTTGCCATCATGCTAGCCCACAAACTGGAAGTGGGCGACCTGTGGCCAGCAAGTTGCGTGCAGCCTTTAGCAATATCTTTTTCAATCTCCATTCCTGCTCTAGTGACTCTGGAATAAGTAGAGTTAAACCTTTCCTTGTAGTTTTGGAATCTTGGGCAGTCATTTAACTTCAAAAGCTCGTCTTGAACCATCTCTTCACAGCCCCAGATTTCTATCTTATCTCCTGCATGACTTGGAGTCATTATGTTTATGTACCCCCCTTACAAAAGGAAAGTTCTGAATTCTTTTGTAAACCCTAATGGTTGGGTTCATAGAAAATGTGTGAATTCAGCCCTCATGCATAAATATCAGTAGAGAGTTATTTGTAGATAGTTTAAATTTTTCAAGACTTCAGCTGTAATCTTTTCATTATTTCTGCCTCTGCCCTATACATCAAATTTCCATGATAGCAGTAAAAAATGAAAAAAGGGGATGGTTGGCATAGGAGAGATTTACAGTATGTTCAGAAGCAAAAATAGTGTCTAGTATTTGTTCTACTACTTATGTAAAACAGAGAATTGTTCAACAGTATATATTTTCATCTCTATCTCTATCATCTGTCTGTCTGTCTGTCTGTCTGTCTGTCTGTCTGTCTACCTATCATCTCTCACAATATTTTGATTTAGTAGAATTGATAGAATAAAAGAATGCTACACCAAAAAGCATATATGAAAATACATACTAAGACTGTTGAACAATTCTCGGTTTTACATAATCAGTTGAAATGACTTTGAGCGCTGTCCTCTTCCTAGGAGGAGTGTTTGAGCACTGTCCTCCTCCTGTTGTCTAGGAGGAGTGTTTGAATAAATATTCTATGTTTATTTCCTCTAGTGAAATTGAAGTCAAATGCTATTGAATCCAGTGTAGGATTTCCAATGGGCATATGGTATCCAGACCTGGACACAGATTAAGCTGCCTGCATATTTAATTCATACATTCTTCTCCATGGTAAAATAGGAGATATGCTAGGACAGCAACAGGAAATGTAACACAAGTAGTTCAAGGAAAGTATGTTAGTTTTGTATTTGTAAAGAGCAAGTATCCATGTGAATATAAATGAAATAGAAGATCAAACATGTTATGAAGAGAGTGGAACAAAATGGACAAGGCTTTATCTTTCTTAGTCATCTTTGGAACAATGAAGAAATTATTTAACTGAAATCATTTACCTTAAAAAAAAGTCTTCAGAGTAGGAAGGAGAAATCTAATTTTGTAGCTGGAGCTTTTGAGATTTAGAAGATAGCCCTAGTGTGTTTAGGTTGTAGTGTTCCAAGATAGTCTCTTGAACAAGAAAAGGGTTAGCACAATACTTCATGCTCCTGGTTTATCTTTATTTAGAAATAATCCAGTACATTTCAATGCACATAGAGATGTATACAACAGTACTTGTTCGGATAAACAGTGTTTAGAGATGTAGAACTTCTCAATAGAAAACAGCAACAATATCCCTCTGTATAGGACAAAGTAGGGGACACGATTTCCTGATCCTAGTAACACCAATAACAGAGAATCAAACCTTATCCTAACTGTACAGCCCATTTTAGTTTCAAATTCTTGGTTATATTACAATATGACAGACTTGTGGGGGCTGGTTTTATTTCTCCTAAATACCATCAAGACAAAATCAATTTGACTTTAGCAAAGTGCAAAAACATTTCAAGGTCAAAATATTTTGACTTGGGAAAGGCACCTCCAAGTTCCCCAACAGGGTTCTGATGGAGAAAAGTACCGTTATGCTCTCAAAGAATTATAATACCATTTCACAGTGGGGAATGGTACAATTAAAAAAAGTGCATAACTCCTCCTCCTAAGGTTAGAACATGTTCTGTTCCAGTGAGGTTCAGGAGAAGTTTTAAAACCATGAAAAGGATGGTGGTTTCTGCTTGATAAGACTTTATTTATTTAGCGTATGGCAAATACATGGACTTATAGTGGTACAAATGTAAATGTCCAGTCCACCCAGCCATTCAAGGACAGGGTGGTCTATGTTGAAAAAAATCAGACATTGGGCCAGTATAAGCTCTTGAATGATATTCGGACACAATGTGATGAATATTTTGTTGAGGAGCACCACAGTCACACTGAGTGGTAGAGACAAGATCCCACTTAAACAATGAGTCTTGGCAGACACTATGTTGGGAACAGATCCTGATCACAGTTAACCAATGCTGGCGAGTAAGGTCAAAACCTGGCACTTTTTGTGTAGGGTCATCTGCCTGTAACTGCCTGTATCTGGGCGTTCAATGGCCGATTTGGCTTTCCACTGTGTGTTGATGTCAGCTGTTGAGCGAATGCCAGAGAGGGCTTCCTGGATTTAAGCCTGCCAATTGATAGATAAGAAAGATCAGTCAATTGCTTGATAAGAAGAAGATAAGAAGATAAGAAGAAATAAATAACATAATTTGACTGTGCTTAAAATCCCTACCTTCTACATTATTGGGATCAAATATTTTATTTTTTGAGAATTGCTTAGTAAAAAAATGTCTCATAGAAGAACTTGCAACTTTCTCCATATTTATGTATTAAAAGGGCTGTACTAGTACTCAGCTGCTACAGAACACAGACTTGTTTCCACTGTGCTTCATTCCCACAAATGCCTGCCAAACTTACGACACCATACTGAAAATTCAAGTTAGGAGTAAATAGTTTTCAGTACCATGACTATTGTCTCCTTTGGAGTGAAGAAAAGATTCCAGAAGCATGATAGATGGTAAAATGAAGCCCTTCCCCAGTGTGAAATGAGAGAGTCCGTGTCTAATTTGGAGATAACAAAACATCTGTTTTTTCAACCGATCAACTTGCTCTGCAGTTCTACTAAAGACCACAATATGTCTTGTTCATATTTAGTATTTGGAGACTAATGTCCAGCTGTGTTCAAAATTGTACACACGCTCTCGGTTTTGTTTCACTCCTAACAGTATCTAGAAACTAACAAGAAAAAAATGTGGATACTTGATCATCTGATATGTAGTACTGTAGTGAGTTACTTGAAATATGGATAATTGTAAAAAAAATCTGTGATATTATTATTCATAAATTTAGAATAGAATACAATAAAATAACAGAGAGCCTAATCCTGAAAAAGGAACTCTTCTTTTGCTATTAGCTTCATACACAATAAAATGGGTTTGCTATTTTTCTCTGGTTTATAATTCTGTATAGCCTACTCAAACCAGCATTTTTAGTAACAGTTTTGGAGGATCACATTCAGTGGTGGGATTCAATTTTTTTTTACTACTTTGGGCATGGCTTGATGGGCGTGTGTATGCGGTTGGCCAATCAGAGGTGGTATTTACCAGTTCTCTGAACCAATAAAAATTATCGCTGCCGGTTCTCCTGAACCTGTCAGAACTGGCTGAATACCACCTCTGGTCACATTCAGAGAAGCATTGCTACAGAAGTTCTTAGATGTAAAAAAATAAGTTAACTATTTGTTCGTTTACCTATCGAAGAATAAGGCTATATCCAGATGCAGGTTTCTCTTGCATTATATTACTGCTTCTGCAATCTAAAGTAGATTGTCTTTGTAACACACAAACAAAAAAAAACTCCTATTAGGAATGCAGAAGGTAAGTAGATAAGTAAAAATGAACCACTGTGCTAATCTCAGCATATTGAAATTTGGTTTATTATGTGCCACCAAGTTGGTGTTGACTCTTAGTGACCATATAGATGATTTTATTCATGTTGATCTATCCCTGATCTGGTCTTTCAAGTCTTTCAAGAAAGCCCCATCACTAATGTAATTGAGTCCATCCATCATGCTCTTGAAGTTTAATATTTTGAAATTTTAGTGCAAAAAGGGAGCAACCCCAAGCCCATGGGAATGATCATCCATGTTTCTACTATTGTATTCTATGGTTCCTCTCTAAATGGGTTAACCCCAGTAAGAGAAAAATGAGTCATAAGGAGATATTATATTGCCTGACAAATAAACAACAGTTGATGTCATCTAAATGTCCAATGCAAATAATCTTCTGAACCTTGCATATTAAAATATTATTATAACTATTTAAGATAATTATTTGGAAATTAAAAATGTAGGTTTAAAGATGTAGGGCTTTTTAAAAACAATATATATATATATATATATTCAGAAGAATGCCGACTTCAGTACTCAGGATAAAACTTACATAGATAATTGTTGCATGTTTTAAGATATTGTTGAATCAGAAGCAATCTGAGGCACCAATCTGAGTCAGAATATCTTTGGAAGGTTGGACTTTTAACCATTTGTTCTTTGATTTAATCATCCAGATTGGTTTATCTGCCTGCCAAAAATTATATTTTTTTGAAAAAGGATAAAATCTGTGAAGAAAAAAGAAACTTGGATAGACAAGAGTGGCTCCTATCTGTAGAAGGCTAGGTGTTTTTCAGAAGTGTACTCTACTTTCAGTTATTCAAATCTGGGAGATATAAAGAAATCTGACATCATTTTTTCCACAGTTAATGCATCTGTTCTCAAGATATTCTTAGAATACTACTTAAGTGTTCTGAAATCATGCATGTTTTCCATTTGTGCCTGTCATATCTTTGTTGTCATAGGACTAGCTAATATTACTGGAGCAGGAAGTATCAGTGTATGCAAAATAGGGATTTTGCTCAATTCTTTTCATCACTGAGATAGTGTGATGGAAAGTGGACCTTGTGATGCTGAATTCCAAGAATGTGCATGGATGGCATCTCCACATTACATATAGATTTATCTCCATGCAGTGAGCTGGAGAGGATCTCATGCAGTACATTTGGAGTGTATATAGTATGCAGAACGAAAAGAACAAGGAGCAGCATCTTAAGACAAGCTGAACTCTACTTGCATGAATTTGGACTTGGCATGGGGAATCATTTAAGGTTTTAGTGCTGATACAAAATAAGCAATAGCCACAATGGGACATATGCTAGGTGGGATTTGTTGAACCAATTAAACTGTTTGTAGCTGCATATTGTCTGTCTTCAGGAATATATCACTTTAGGATATGATGAGCAGGTGGCAATCGTGGTTCAACTTCATGTTGTGCACCAGTTATACTTGTTCCTGGATAGTGAGGCACTTCTCTCAGTCATTCATGCCCTGATCATCTCTTGAATGGACTACTGCAATGATCACTAGATGTAGATACCCTTGAAGAGTATCCAGAAGCTGCAGTGGGTAAAGAATGCAGCAGCACAGCAGTTCTGGGTGGCCATAGGATTGCACATTTAACACCTCTACTTCATGAGCTCCATTGGGTGCTAGTTTCCTACCAGGTCCACTTCAAGATGTTGGTTATCATCTTTAAAGCCTTGCATGGCATGAGTCCAGGTTACCTGAAGAACCATCTCGTTCCAATTACGTTGACCCATCCCTCCCTGTCAGGCAGGAAAGATATTATGGACCTTGTCAGCTAAAGAATTTGAACTGGTGAGGTCAAGCAAGAAAGTCTTTTCTGCTGTTGCCTCTACCATTTGGAATATAATTCCCCCTGAGGTGAGGCAGGCCCCCCATTCTTCTGGCCTTCAGGAAGAGTGTTGAACCTGGCTTTTTCAAATGGCATGAGGATCCAGTAGTGGTATGCAATCCTGGGGATGATTGGGGGTTTTAAGGTGCCCTCTCCATCTGTTTAATTTTGTCCACTTTTAATGGATAATATGTTTTTTATTTGTAAACTACTCTGAGTCATTTAGGTAGTGAGATAGGCAGCATATAAATTTTCTAAATGAATAAATAACGTTCCCACTGTATACTTATGCCTATTTATCCAACAGAAGATAGCCCCTATTTTGCCAAAATATAAAATCATTTTTTGTTATTTTGGAAAAAAATGGTTTTTTTTTTTAAAAATCATTTGACATTGAGAATATTGTAGTAATCATTCAAATTACTCCAGCTATCAATTTGTTAACATGTAATGTTCAAAAAACTACTTTCTTTACCAAATTAGCTGGATTTTAAAACATATTTAATACTTACTGAGCTGTTTAATGTTCTTTTTAAAAAGGAACAAGTGGCTGTGAAAAAGGCAATCATGTTGATATTTCTACCCTGGGATAACGACATCACTGCATCTTCCCAAATTAGTTTAGCTGTGTGTTTGCTTCATCATCAACTACTTTAGTGGTATATAATTTGCTTATGGAATGTGCTCTAGTTTGTTGATTTTCTTACCATTAAATAAAGTTGAACCAGATGAAGTTGTGGTTTTTAGCAATCATTTAAAAATAAACTTATTTTTAAAAGGAAGGTTGTTCTCCTCTCCCTTCCATTTTACTGAAAAGAATTAACCATTAGTAGAGGATTTTTGTTTACAAAGTTAAGCCATTTCTCTAAGTCATAACAGCCATAATAGCTGGTAAGGAATAAGTTAACAACTGCTGCAGTTGATTGGTTTGTTACCATGTTGTCTAAATGCATTCATTGTGGTCCAATAATCTATGATTTATGGCTTAGAATACAATCCCTAAAAACCATCCTTTGTATCTTATTTGACATATTTTGGCTAAATAATGGTTTGTTTAGCCACTGAATAGTAGAGAGAAAGGTTTTGTGCCTTGATTGACAGGCATTGTTTAAGGCCACGAGTCAAGAACACTTTATACAATAACTCTGTTCCATGTACTGTATGCAGCAAAGGATCAACACCACCGTCCAAGAATGTAATTGGTCAATACGGGATGTGGCTGGTCATTCAGAAAGAATATTCCCGTGTAGCTGCTACCCGGGAATGGTTGTCACTTACTGTTTTCTAGCTCAGTGGCTGTGTAGAAAGAAATTGCATGTAAAACCTAAAGCATTTATTCCTTTATGAAGCTTGTCTCTAATGGACTGAAAATGGCACCAGATTCTACTAACCTTGGCATAATAATTGGGGTATAACGCAGAATTCCCAGTTATGCCAAATCACAAGGAAAACTTCTTTTTTTAAGGCTCATTACATCTGTGAATGTCCGAAGCCTTATGTTCCTAGACTGTATTTGTCTTAATCTGTTCCAGTTCCTGACCACAGCAGCAGAGAAGATGGCTAATCTGTTTATATTGTTAAAGGAAAACGAGAAAAATATTTCAGAGAAGCGATGAATGCATGTTTAGGAATTAACAGTCTGGTTCTCTCCCCTGCTCCGTGTGGGTCCACAGCAGATGCTAGGCCGCCCCAGCCAGTGACCAGCCAAGTCAAATGAAGCTCACACAGCGCATATAGGGCACCTTATCTGGGATTGATAACCTTTCTTGCATTCACATGCATGGCTCAAAATATAAAACGTTGCTGCGTCCATGTTACTTTGGCCGTCTTCAGCATGGTGGGTGATGTGCCTCCATATACATTCAGCTTCAAAGCACTGCCCATTTTAGGAAGGTATTTTTCTGTTAAATCGTAGATAAACACATTTAAGGAAAATCCATATTTTCCCACCCAACTACCACATTTTAAAGAACAAGGGTGACTTTTACGAAGGTCTAACCAAACAACATTTGAAAGTAATAGACCAGCCGGTCACCTAGCAAATGTATACTTTTCTCTGATTTTAACATGTTAAATTGGCAGAGTTTTTAAAATGAGTTTTTCATCTCTCCTCTAAGGGGCCAAGTAAAATAACATGGCTTTCAGGGAAGCCATTCCATGTGGAGGGAAGGTTTGCGTATGTGGATGCAGCATGCTTTAGAAACATCCTGACCCAAAACCTTGCAGGAAGGGAGTATCATGAACCTTTCTTTCTTTCTCCCCCCGCTTTCTCCCCCTACCTCCCCTTCCTCTGAAGTTCATATTTCACGTTGCTCCCCAAAGCTCACAAGTCTTTGCCAGATGGAAATTAACAGAGGCTGCTGTAGTCCCATAGAAGAGGCCTCTCCAAGGAGGGACAGCCATGAAACATTCAAGCCCTGTGCTCTTTGCTCTGCGTTTGCCAGGCCGAGCAGGTCCACAGGGTGACTCCTGCCTGGCCCTTGACTCCATTTCACCGCCTCCTTTTTCCTTTCCCTCCCTCAGTCCCAACTCTCCAGAGTCAACCGTGAGGCCATCCAGTCATACGTTGTCCATCAGATCTGTTTACTTTTTCCGTGACAGCCGACACATCTGGAGCACATATTCAGGTTATTCCAGTGCCACTAGACACATTCCACAAGATCATTTCAGCGGTTGTTATGGCGATCTTCTTCCCTCCAGTGATTTTCAAGTTGCATGACAGAAATAGCTGGAGCTAACGGGGGACAAAAGTCAACTAGCTAGCAAGGGGCTTCTTTCACAGAATGAACTAATTAGTGACCCTGCTTTCTTCACAGGGCAATGAGCATATGGTTTAATAAAGTGAGTCTATGACACTTAGAAGGGTTTCTTTTTTTAAAAAAAATTGTGTGAGTGTGTGTGTGTCCATGTGCATTTCTGTCTGTAGTGAAAGCTGTCAGTGGCTGAAAACTTTCCTGTTTTTACTGGTGGGACCCTAGTCTGCTGTCTTTCAACAGAGTTTACTTCACATGTAGAAAATGTTTGCTCCTGAGAGTTTCACTCCAGAACTTTTCCTTGGCTAAAGACGACTTAAATGCAGCAGATCATTCAGTTTAAAGAAGCAGTGCTTATTTCACACAAGCCCTGTCTCTGGCAACTTGAACCTTTATTTATTTATTTATTTATTTATTTATTTATTTATTTATTTATTTATTTATGGATGGATGGATGGATGGATGGATGGATGTACTTATTGACTCAGATGCTTCAAAGTTCCTAATGAATATGTTCCATCCTCATCCGTTTTGGATATTATATGGAAGAGCAGAAGTTTTTTGGGTTTTTTTTTTTAAAGAAAAACGTCAAAGTTAAACACAGCCTTGAATCAAAACTCCACCCTTCGTTTTAACCTAGTTTGCATGATGTATAAACACTGAAAATGTGTTATATGCTTTTTTGGGTGATGGGGGATTTGTACAAATATTTGCAATTGTAGTGTCTTGGAACCATGCATATTTTAGTCCTGTTACAGTCACTTGCTTTGTTTACTAAACTGTTTTATTGTAGATTAACAAACAGCACTGGTTGTTAACTTGAAATAATATTTGATTAATAAAGAAATCCAACTTTACTTTGATCTACGTTTATTAAAACAATTCAGAAGGATTGTTTGCTTCATAGTAATCGATCTTCTACATGACAAAAAATTATATCTTTGGTGGGTTGGGGGGCAGAGGTGGAGGGAGATATCCAATCTCTATTAGGAATGATAAAAATTTGCCAAACCTTATGTTTACATTAGTAAGAAAAACCAGAGGGCAAGGTTATAAAAATAAATTCATGTTATGATCTGCATTCTGGTGGATAATATGCCTATGGCTAAAATTATGAAAAAATCATAGCCTTATGATTGATGGACGTATGATCCTTGATAGGGAAGATTGCTTCTGAATCCGAGAATGCTCCTTTATAAGCAGGCAACTTGTGTGCTGTTTATGTAAATTCTTATTTGTTATAATTAAATCTTGTTCACATAACATGCTGAGCCATGACGTGGTTAGATTTAGTGTGTTGTGTGACACCAATTATAGGTTGTTTGTTAAGCATACTCCTGCTTGTTTTCAAGTTTTGTTTTAATCATAACTATGGCACCTTGTATCATTTGAACATGTTGCATGCTAGGGTTAGAGTTAGGGTTTCCACTGAGTTAGGAGGGAGACTGGAATGACTGCAGAATACAGTAGGGCTAATCCAGCCTTTGAAGTTTTCAGTTCTACTTTCATGCCCTACCCATATTGATGACTTTAATGGGAAAAGGGGGAAGGACAGTCTTCCATCATCCTATGCATGGTGATGTTGCTCCTGATGAGGCCCTGCAGTTGTTTTTTTTAATTTATTGATTTTTTTAAGGTTAAAGAATAATCTGAACAGCCTTTGCAAGTGACCAAGTGAATGGCTAGCCAGAATGTCAATGGGTACCTCACAGTTAGCTTTGGTTTGCCAAGCTGTAGCCTTAGCATGTTGAGCCACTGCATCTTTATTCTGAATTTGCCTCTCCTTGGAGGAGGATAATCTTGTATTTCTATAGCTTCTATTTTGAGTGAATGATCTTTGTGATCTGTTGTAATATAGAGAGGTCTGTGTTAGGTCAGACCAAAGCCCTGCCTAGGTCAGGATTTTTCTGTATTAATGACTCACCAGATGTGTACTGAGAAACTCATAAGGAAGACATGAAGATAATAGACATCAACTACCATATTTATCTGAAAGGAAGACAAAGCCAAGATAAATAAATGCACACATGTTCACACATGCATTTCTCTCTTTTCGTTGAACATGAAAAGCAAAGAAGGTGATGTTGGGTTAAGAGGAAAGGCTAACTGTACTTAGAAGAAGTAGAATTGAAGAAGGAAAGTTGATGGAAAAGCAGTAACTAGCAAAAAAGAAAGAAAGAAAAGGAAATATGAGAATACCTTCATACTTCCAGCAATAGTGTCTGCAATCATTTGTCTCTTTTGGCCATTCATTTAATTTGAACAGATTTTACTATTCTTATCAGGAAATGTAAAAAGAGTCAAGAAATCCATGTTCAGAAAAGTAGAACAAATGTCATGGAGCAGAATAACAATCCTCCCCACCCAACTATGACTGGTTCTTCTTGGGAAGCCTATTCAGGAGGAGCTTAAGCAAGTCCATTGGGAAATATATATAAATAGATCACACTCTCCTTGGCCTCAACACAGAGTGGCAAAGGTACCATTTTCAAACCTGAAACTATTGAAATAGATTGAAACCAATGGTTTATGTCAGAATATTCAGTTCCACTGAAGAAAGCAATTGCACAAGTCTCCTTAGTTTTAGAATCTTAGGAATGGCCACCAAGTTGATAGCTGGAATAGCCCAGAGGCATAGGATCACATAAAAAAAATGGAAACTCACAGTGAGACATTAATCACTTTCAGAAGTCAGTTGGTCAATAGCTTTTTCCTAGATGTTATAATAGGTGAAGAAGAGTAGGGGGTCAAGCAAACAAGTGGAGGGTCACTCATATCTTTCTAAGCTTTAAAGAATTGCTTCTTCATATGGTTTTGGCCTGCCTGATTAAGCATTGCAAAGCAAGCAGGGAATTTGAAGCCAGTAGATGCTATTGCTTGGTTCTATATCATTGCGGCATGTGTATGCATTTAACTTGCAATTTTACTGACATTTTATTCCTATAAGTTTCATTGACTAGGTAAAAAAGCATCATGCAATTGTTTTGAATAAACAAAACTATTTAGTCTAAATTAGTAACATAGGGATAACATAGTCTGATGCACAGTCTTAGCAATGGGCATGATATATGATATTTTAAAGTCCATATGGCTATATTAACTGATTTTTTGGTTATGTTTGTGGGTTTATGTACAAGTGGCAACTTAATCACTAACATCAGTTTAAACAATCATAGAGCATTTATGTATATATTAAAGCCAATTGCAAAAAAAAGTACAATCCAACATAATTTTTATAAATAAAGAGTTATTGTAAAAATTGTTTTAATGTCTTCATGGTATTTTTGTTTCTTTTCTTGTAATGGTTTGCTTGTTTTTTTTTTTTTACTCTTCTTTTCTCCTTTCATAAATGTTCTGCTTGCCTGGGTAATGCTGAAACCAGTCACCAATAATATATGAAATAAGCTCTGAGGGGACTCCAAAAGGTCACACAATTAGACCTGATTTTAATTCACAGAGCCTTAGCTTGTCACTGTCTCTTTACATTCCTGCTTATTACCTACTGTGAACTGGAGTGAATTTTAAGTGAGAGGCGTAAATTTGCAAGATGCAAAGACTGAATTCAAATCAAGAAAGTTGAGGTTAGTTCTAAAGTTATGTTGCTTTACCTGATGTAATTTGGTTGCAGTTAACCCAATTAAAGTGTAAGCATTGTACTAGTTGTATCCAAAAATAATTGGTGCCATCTTTGGAATCATGCTTACTAATTCAGTCTAGAATAAGGATTTTTATGCTATATTACCTTTCATTTAACATTTTGAAATAAAGCATAGGCTAAATAAATTGGATCTAGCTACACTTTATTAAGACTTTGTTTTTGTTATTTTATAGTTTGTTTATTTAGATTTATGTTATATACCATCAAATCCTACCACCTTAATTTAGGATAGGTTGGAACATTCAATCTTTGAGGATACTTCTTTCTATTTGTGATCTATGATCCTAAAAACTAACACATGTACAAACAGGGTTCCCAATTTTATGTAAGAGAAAGACATAGCATAGTAGTGGACTTATGTAACCACAGTTTGGCCATGCTTTCTCTTGCTGACCTAATGCCTTAAGGGGCAAATATATACTGTGGTTGTCTATATATAATTTACAGTAAACTGTTAACTTATACATGCATAATAAGACTATCTTATCCTGGGATCAATTAAAATATTTCTGGGTTCAGTACTGCTGTAAACCATTGTCATATACAAGGCCATATAATTCCTGTCTTCCTCCTAGAAAGGTTATATTAAGCAAATGTTAGGTTTATTAGAGTCCTGTTTAAATCAGAGAGACTGAAGAGGAGGTGACAATGTGTTCCTTTCAAACATTTTGAACTGTAGTTTCCATAATTCATAATCGGTCCTGCAGAACAATCAGAATAGAAATTGTGCCCCAAAAGATACGGGGTGTACAATTTTGCATATTTTCATTTTTCCCCAATAAAGCTAAGCTCTATTGCATTAAATGAAACATCTCCCCAAATATCTGAAGTCTTAGTTGGATTTTTTTCTTAGAGTGTATAATTCAGTTCTATTTATTTAGGTTCACTGAGAAGTAAATCTCACTCTATAGCTTACTCATAAGTAAGTGTATATATGTTTATACAATGTTCACCTCTTTGTGAATGATATGAAACAGTTGCTTTCATTGACACACTGATAGTGCTTGGTTGCATGGAGCATATGCCATAATTGTGTTTATATGACGGCTTGTGCTCTGTGTCTAAATAAACAGAAGTTTTGGAATTGTAGTGATAAGCCAGTGAAGTATTGGTTTCCCAGTTGTGAAATGTTATGTGTAAAGGATGACCTTTTTTTTTTGTTAAGGTCTGAGAGTAAAAAAAGCTTTTAAAGCCTTCTAGTCACTTAGAGTGAAACCATACAATGCAAAGTTTAGTATTGCCAGTAGATAAATATCCATCATTCAAACAGCAAGTCTCAACTTTATGAAAGAAAATTTGGGACAGGAAAAATGAACTGCTCAGTCCAGTTTACATTTGTCACTGCTGACTAGCTTTAAAAAAATGTATTATCCGTGTATGGCTGTAAGTAAGTTCCAGCTGCAGGGGATTTACTGCAATGAGCAAGGGCAGGAAAGCTTGGAATGTGTTCTGTTTCATCAAGGGTCTGTCCCTTGTCATTAGCTGTAACATAATGAAAGCACCGTGAATAAATCAGTGTTATCTTTTATAAACTTTAGAAAACTCTCCAAAGAAGAAACAATCAGAGAATGGAATTTGGAAAGGAGGAAAATGTAGGAAAGAGTGAACTTGCTAAGCAGGTTGAAGTTTCATGTTATTTGAAAGATCTTGCAGAAGAAATTTTTTAAAAAATCCATTAAGTCAGTTAAGCGGTACTGGAGTAATTTTATAGTTGGATTCCACATACCACATTATGTCATGATTTCCTTACCTCTCATTTATTGAATAAGCCAGAGTGGCTAGGTTTTCACACATTCATATACACATCATGGTTTGGAGTGGTTGGATTCTCAAAACACGGTAAACCAAAACTTCCTTATGCAACGGGAATCACTGGAAATCATTTAACTTATTATAATAAATACAGAATATAACAGAATAACAGAGTTGGAAGGATCTTGGAAGTGTCCTAGTCCAACCCCCTGCTCAAGCAGGAGACCATACAGGTATATACAGGTAGTCCTCCACTTACAATAACAGTTCATTTAATGACTGTTTGAAGTTACAACAGCACTGAAAAAAGTGACTTATGACCGGTTTTCATATTTACGATCATTGCAACTTCCCCATGCTCATGTGGTCAAAATTGAGATTTTATTTATTTATTGATTTGTTAGATTTATACCCCGCTTCTCTTCTCCGGTCAAGGGGAACTTGATGCTTGGCAACTGATTCTTTTATGACATTGGCAGTGTCCTGAGGTCAGGCGATCCCCTTTTGCGATCTTCTGACAAGCAAAGTCAATGGGGAAGCCAGATTCATTTAACAGCCGTGTTACTAAACTAACAACTCCATTGATTCACTTAACAACTTTGGCAAGAAAGGTCTTAAAAGGTGGTAAAATTATAACCTTTATTACCTTTTTTAATTTATTGCTTTTTTTTTTATGCGGACCAACTCCTGAAGAACTCTGGGCAGCTTACAACATAGATAGCAATAACACTCAGATTTTATACACTGCTTATCAGAGCTTTACAACACTCCCCAAGCAGTTACAGAGTCAGCATATTTATTTATTTATTTATTTATTTATTTTTTTATTTATTAGATTTATATCCCGCCTCTCTTCACCCCTTCCGGTGAATTGCCCCCAAACAATCTGGGTCCTCATTTTACCGACCTTAGAAAGGATAGAAGGCTAAGTCAACCTTGGGGGATTCGATCTGACAACCAGCAGAGTCTGCAGTACTGCATTTAAGTGTTCAGTCTGACATGAACACTTTACATGTGATACAAAAGTCAGTAGCAAGAAGCATATAGTTGGTATGCTGACTTTAATGGAAGCTGAAGCCCTAGCTATGGTTATGTAAGTTGTAATGATTGCAGATTGAGCTAACTTCCTAGAAGGCAGCTTCAGTAACATCAAAATAGTCTATATGCAACTTGTCACCTATCTTATTCATTGCGACAGGTAGTTCTAGGAGAACCCATAGCAATTAGGTTCTGGACTTGGCATTGTGCCCAGCTAACTATATAATTTCTTGAGTGGGCCTGTCTCTGTTCCCTGAGATGAGCCATTCTGGGAGATAATTTTCTCAAAAATTGGATAAAGCCTTGAGTTACTAGCTAATTCAATCTTTCCTCTGGATAACAAATCGTATTGTGAGATAATAATTCATATCACAGGTGGCTTCATTACTGTTTGTGCAGAATATGAAAAAATGATTCTTGGTTTGCTTGTATGTAGTGTGCCTTACTTGAACCTAGTCTTGATATACTGTGATATATAAAGTCAAGAATGAATATCAGAGATGAGACTGTCTCCTTTGGAGTTTTTCATTTATCTAGATTTCAACTTAACTAACAGGTTAGTTAACAAAGCGAAGGTAACAAGTAAAAGAAGGAGCTACCATGCATTCCAAACTTTATTTATCATGGTTTAGAGAACTATTTGTTCTTTCATTTATTTTTTTTCCAATAATTTTTTTTAATTATTTTTCCAAAATAAAACACATAATAAAATAAAATGGCTCTTTTGTCCGAGCAGGGTCTGTTGGGTTAACACTATCACCATGTTTTTCTCATTAATACATCAATCCTTTCATTCATTACTTTTAAATTTTCATTTAAATTATTTATCTTTGTCTATTCCCCCCCCCAAACATCATACATTTCATTCCGTTTTAAGTCAAAAGTCAAAAAAAGGAAGAAAAAAAAGGAAAGCATGGCAGTAGAATCTTTCCTTAACAAAGTCAATCTAAAAATAATTACATTTAAAAATATTCAGTTGGGTCTCAGTTCCCGCCTGCACCTCTCTGTCTTAGAAAATACATATGAATATCCGCCTTGGTAGGTTCCGGTGCCATATTTTCCTTTTCCTCTTTCTCCACTAGCTGGCCTCCATTCACATCCTTCTTTTCCAACTCCAACTTCCCTTGTTTTTTAGTTTGTTTAATTGCTTTCATTATTTTAAAAAGCTCAAGTCCCATTTCTTTTATCTCGTCTAAGTCCTTTAGAATTGCCTCACAGTGATCTTTCGGGGCTCCTCCCATATCAGTTGCAGTTGCGCTCAACATACCAGTCAATCCACACAATGCTCCAGTTCTTTTCAACTAAAGACCAAAGTGAGTCATGATCTCAAAACTAAGGTTTGTCAATCCTGTACCTCTTCCATCCACCGCTAATCAATCAATTTTCACAATCCTCTTTACCGCTTCGCCTTCTGGGGTTTAAATCACTTAAAGAAAGTCTTATCTCACCCAATCAGCAGGGTCTGCTCGGATGATTTCTCTCCTCTAGGTCAATCTTGTTCTCAGAATGAATTCAACTTAGTGGCCACCATTTTAGCGCCCTCTTGCCCACCGTCGGTTGCAGAGCTAGCACCCGGGCAGGGAGAAGATTGTGTATCTTCTCAATCCCCCAAGGCAATGCACCCTCGCTTTGTTTCCCCTCCAGGGAAACTTAGGCCCCTCTAGGGGCCCTCAGGCCAATAGAATCGGTGCGGAATTACAGAGCTCACAAATTCCGCAGCCCCATCGCCAGATGTCAAACAGGAAGTCTCGATTAGGGGTCATGTTTGATCGCCACCTGAATATGTGTTCATGACCAAAATTCACAAAATTTGTGAATTTTTTGGTCGGAACCCAATTTGATCACGATCAGAAGTGTTTGTGACCAGAGGTTCTACTGTACTTTGGTGGCCTGGTTTCCTTTTACTGCTAACTCTTCCAAACAAAATTACTTTCTCCAGTGAATTCCCCCGTATGTTATGGGCAAAATAAGTGAGATCTAGGTTTGCAACTTTTCCTTCCAGTGGCTTGTCTGGTGCTATGAACTTCAGTACTTGCTTGTTAATCACCTTTTCTTTCCAAGGAATATGCAGGAGGTAGCTATGGAGGATCACAATAGAGCAGACTAACTTCCATTTGATTGCCAGGCTAATGTCCTTGCTTTTCCACATTCGGCTCGTGTTCATCATTGTTATGCAACCCATGCAATTTGACATTTTATTTCTGAGCTGCGTTCACTGCTTTGATATAGCTGCAAAAAAAATACCCAATTTCTTTGGTGTTGTTATATATAATTTTATCCATTTCATATTTCTGTTAACTTATTTTTGTTAACGTCTTAGTCTTTGGTTATTAATTTTAAAACATGCTAGCACCCAAAATTCTTTTGATTTTACTCACGAAGGGATTGGTTCCCTTGAAAGGGTCTGCCAAAATCAAAACCAAGCCGTCTGCAAAAGCTCTTAATTGTATAACTCTTTCTTATTCTTTACACGCTTAATCCTCTCACTTTGTCTTATATCTCTATGTAATGCCGCCTCGAGTTCCCCAATTTGGGTGAAGAGAGGCGGGATATAAATCAAATAAATAAATAAATAAATAAATAA
>JANHGC010007412.1:243136-253335 GCA_027560395.1 Boaedon fuliginosus
CCAAAAATAAGACTGGTGCCTTTTTTTGATGGCAAAAAAATATAAGACAGGGTCTTATTTTAGGGGAAACACGGTAGCAGTTTGAAGACTAAACCGTGTAGCAACTGGGGTACACTACATTAACAATATTTGCATCTCATTTTTGTTTGGAATGCAACAGTAAGGATGTTGAGTAAGGTGATGTTGTTATACAGATAGTCCTCGACTTGAAACAGTTTGCTTAGTGCCCGAAGTTACTAAAAGTGACCTTTTTCACACTTACAACTGTTGCAGCATGGTCGTGTGATCAAAATTCAGACACATGGCAACTGGTTCATATTTATGACCTTTGCAATACCCCAGGGTCATGTCATCAGTTTTGATACCTTCTGACAAGCAAAGTCAAGGGAGAAGCCAGATTCACTTTGCAAACATGTTACTAACTTAACAGCTTCAGTGATTCCCTTAACAACTACCCTGTTTCCCTGAAAATACGACCTCCCCTGAAAGTAAGACCGCGCTTGATTTTTACATGTGCGCCCAATATACGTATGTCCCTAACTAATAGGTTAGTCAGTGGATGACATCCTCCGAAGATAAGACTGGTACCTTTTTTTGATGGCAAAAAAAATATAAGACAGGGTCTTATTTTAGGGGAAACACGGTATTCCAAGAAAGGTTGTAACATGGGGCGAAATTCACTTAACAACTGTCTCACTTAGCAACAGAAATTTTGGACTTAATTGTGGTTGTAAGTGGAGGACTACCTGTAGTAGGGTTAGTAGAATATAGTTGAGAAGAGTTAACTATACTTAATAACTAGTCAAAGGAATGCTCAAAATGAATTTCTTAACTATTCAGAGACATGACAGAGCAATAATTCTTACTGCTTAAATTAGTTAGAATAGTGCCTTCAGTTTAGCAATTAGATTTTAATTCCAAATTTCATTTTGGAAAAAAAAATGCATATGTAAGAAAAATAAGAGCAAATACAAACAAAACCCACATTGTAAATAACTGATCCAGTTGACCAAATAAAATTGTCAAATTTAAATAAAGAAAAATATTTGTGTTATGGTTGTGAAAAAAAAAGAACTAGTTAATGATCCTCTCTAAATGATGGGAAATCCTATGCATTAGGCTTAAGCCTTAAGGTGAAGCCAGTTACAGGAAAATATTATATTTTCAAAAATGGATGATCAAGCATTACTTTTTTTTTAAGTATTCTTAGGCAAAAGCTTGTATGCAACATGGAAAAGTTCACAGCACCTGGTAGAACCTAACTGAGAGTCTAGAACAATACCCCAAAACTAAAAAAAAATTTTTTTTAGCTAGCATGCTAATCATCTGTTTGGTGCCCAGTGATTGGGGTAGCAGTTATGGAGCTGGCAGTGTCTGTGAGGCCTTTTCAGCCCTCCTGGGAAAACCACCAGGAAAACAGGACCAGATGAATTAATTCCACTTTATTGTAAGACTTAATGGATAGATTTTTGCAGTCTGGAGGAACAAACTCCTTGCCGCCATTTATAATGGCCTGATCAATGAGGCCTGGTCCTTCCTAAGTTTCTTTCTTTGACTTCTCTTCCCCTCAACTCCAAGGACATCCACACATGAACTTGCCAATATGTCTTTCAGGGAGGTGGCAGTGCAGAAATATTTAGTGGTAATAGATTTAATGAGTTTTCAAAAAATAGTGGAGGACTGTATGTTGTGTAGACCTGGTTTACAACATACTCCATATTCCACTTTTAAGGCAGAGGGGTCACTATTTCCCGCTTTCTCCCCTTTTTGTTTTGTTTATCAGTTGCACTAATGTGGGATTTTGATTTTCTCCCCCATAGTTTATCACTATACTGTGATAGGCAGTATAGTTACAATATAGCTACAATTTGCTTTTAGATAGCTCAGTGCAATGAGACTTCTTATTTATTTATTTATTTGTTTGTTTGTTTGTTTGTTTGTTTGTTTGATTTATACCCCACCTCACTTCCCTGGTCAAGGGGAACTCAAGGCGGCTAACAACAATTTAAAATACAGTATTCACAATAAAAAACATCTTAGACATCAATCACACATCCAGGGGGGGGATCTCAATTCCAGGCCTTCCGCCAGAGCCAGGTCTTTGGGGCTTTATGGAAGGCCAACAAGGTGGGGATGGTCCTGATCTCTGCCAGGAGCTGATTCCAGAGGGTCGGCACTGCCACAGAGAAGGCTTTAGCACGGGAACAATTGAGATATTTTCAAGAGCGCTTGGGGAAGTCCTTTGAGGTGATTTGATTACTTCTGTTGATTCACCATCATTCCAGCTTGATAAACAATGCCCTTATTTATTAGATTTATATGTCCCCCTGTCGGCTTCTGTTACATGCCTACAGGATGTCGTGAAGTGCGAAGAGGAGGAGACGATCGGATCAGAGGGGAGCTGTTGCGTCACTACTGGGAGTGGTGTTGTGTTTCAGGATCATGTGGTGTCTATAGCGATTGCTGATTGGTGGTGGGGTGTATTTATTCCCTCCTTTCCTCTTCCTTACTGTGTTTGACTTTATTTAACTCTATGTTGGCTGTTATTGTTTCTGCAAGCCCGATTAAAGCAAAGTTCTGACTGACCGTTCTGAGTTTGTTTGTCTGGGCTGTGGGTAAGCCTAACACCCCCCATCTCAAAGGCATGACTTTGTCTGCCTAACAATATTAAAAATAAGTTGGAAGGTCACTGGAACCAGTAGGCCCAAAAGCCCAAAGCAACTTAGACTTGGTAGGATTGAGCTGGAACCTGAAGTGCTCTCCCAAAAGTGGGAGTCTGTTCACTGTGTATCAATTTGTTTTCACATTTATTTGTTATATTTCTATTCCAATTTCCTTTCAAGACTGGCAAGTGATATCCATAACATACCCACCTTAACTTTTCCCTACATCAAGAGTTTGTTCTGGTGGTTAAGCAACCTCATTAGAAAATAGGAGACCGGGAATTCTAGACCTGCTGTGGAATGAAAGCAAGCTGGGTGATTTTGGGTAGGTCTCTCTCTCTCTCTCAGCCCAGCCCAACCCACCTCACAGGGTTGTTATTATAGAGAAAATAGGAAGAAAAATTAGTATTATGTGAGTTATTTGTACAGATAATAGAGATACTGTAATGGATGAATCAAATAGTTGGACTGAGAGAGAGTAAGTAACCCAAATGAGCTTGTGTGATTGAGGATGAAATTGGAACCTTATGTTATAGCCCACCATTTTGATTACTATATAATAGTGGATGAAGGGAAAATATATTTTAATATATTTCATCCCTGTCAGAGAGAGACTGGCTGAGCCAGCAGGAAGGGTCAAATATGGAATTATCCTGGAATTGTTATATAGGCACAAGAAGGCAAAGTCTTACACACAGAGACTCACATACTTCTTGAATGCTGTGGAACCTTTTCTAAGTTTAGGGGCAAACTGCCAATCTGGGAAGATTCCTGCAAAATTGGTATGAGCAATAAAATAGCTAGTTATCCTTTCAATTGTGGTTCTGATTGTACTAATGATTGATTTTATTTTATTCTGCGCTTATTTATTTTTATTGACATTTCTTTACTTTATAAGATGCTTTGAAAAGGTTTAATTGGAAGCTGGGCAATTCAGGCCTTCAATGAATCAAACTAATTTATCCAAAGTAGTGACCAGCCGAGTTCATCATAAATACTGTGCTGTAGAGTATGTGCTTTAAGTAGATTCATGAACAGTGACTTTGATAGCTTAACACCCTGATTTGTGGTGGCATTTCTGCCAGCAGTGCCAGTATAATGTCATGTTCCATGCCGAATTATTGATTTGGCTGTCTGTGTATTCTATCCCAAATGCTTATTTGCCAGGTGCAACAGAATTGGGTCATAAAGGAGAATACTGTACTTATTTTACGGTGTAAACTGCTTGATTGAAGGTGTGCTGCTGCTCAGCTGGCAAATATGTACCACCTCTGTTATGCCAAATATTAAGCAAAATGAAAAAACCCTGCCCCAAGAAGCTTACAATGTTCATTTCATAATTCAAGAGATGGGGAAACTAGTGTAACTCCACATACGGAAGTTTCAGAAAACTCCATATGTGTTTAGGAAATGTTTAAGATATTTTCAGAGTAGGGTAGAATGGACTGAATAAATGGGTAGGCGGTAGGGAAGACGTTAGGTGCAGTACCCAAATAATAGTGTTTGCTGTACATCACATGTTAAGTATATCATGTGTCAGCATTCTAAGTAACAACCTCCAAAGAAAGAGACTCCGAGAATATCATCTTCCCATCATCATCCTCCACTTTATTAGAGATGTCATATTGGCACATCTGGGAAAAACCCAAATCTGGGAATTCCAGTTTTTCCCAAGTCCAAAGAAAACCCCAAATCCAACCCCTGCACCTAATTGTCCATCACAAGGTCCAATCGTTACTTCGTTCCAATTGGAGACTACCCCGAGTCATTCCCCTCCAGGTGCAGGGTAACTTGTCCTTGACTTTCTGAGAAAGGAATGTTGTTGTGGCTAATCTTTCACCACTCCTTGAAGTCCCCCTCCCAAATTCCCAGGCATTGAATGTGGCAGCCCAGAAGCCTCAAAGAAAAATGGCTTCCAAGCTGACATGTATTTTTAGGCTTTAAGTCAAAGATGATCAACCAGTAGCAGTCCATATATTGAACCATATATTTAACTGAAACTAATGTCATCTTCAAAATGCTCACCATATGACCCAAAACAATTTTCCTCCACTTTGTCTCACCTCCACAGAATTTTAAACATGTCTGAAGAAGTGAAGCAGATTGGTAGGTAGATAGAGCAGTGGGCAGCTGTTCCTCTAACTGAAGGACAAGACTGATACATGAGCAGCCATGTTGCATTTAATTAGGAGGTGAAGGGATGAAAAAAAAGTTGATTTTCTATGGAAAACCCAAGCCCATATTTTTCTTCCAATCTGCGATGCCTTATCATTTGTTTTGTAACAAGCAGTACATTATTTGAGCAACAACAGGCATGGAGTTTTTATGCATGAACTGCAATCCTGAACAGCTTCACTTTTAGTCATGCTAGCTTAAATTGCTGGGTATTGAAATTCAGCAGCATGTTTGAGTGAGCAGCCTGTGAATCCAAGGATTGCGAAATTGATGTGAAGTGTACTAAAACATTCCCAACTTCTTTCCTGAATCTGTGCTGGTAGAGATGGATATGCTATCTTGTATGAACGTTTGTCTCAGTGAATAAATATTTTTAGTGATGATTATTCCAATATCATTTTCACCTATAAGAGTATGTTTACACATTAACATATGTGGAGGATTTATTTTTGACCTTTTACCCACTAATGACTGCCATGGTCTCATTTTTTTAGATACATGACCGTTTATATTTTATGAAGCCACATCATATGGGCATGCGTGATAATCCTCAACAGTAAAATATTTTACTTGGATGCTATTCAGCCGTGTTTTGTGGAACTCCAATATTTTTTGGCAGTACATTATCACTGATATTTAATATTGTGTTATTTTACCCAGTAAGACATTATAAGAGGATTATTTTTGATTCTATTTTGTTATTATTAGCTCAATAATGTCCTGAAAGTAGTTTAAATACACAAATAAGCTTTCTGATGTGTCTTCAACTGCCTTTGATCTCTGTTTTAAAATCATGGTGACTAAATATGTAATGATACATTCATTGCATCACCATTATGAATTGTTCTGTTTAAAGTATTATGATATAAAGTTCCTGGGTTATATGATTAATTTCACTGGCAGTGAAATTTATCTGAACTACTTTGTGGCACCTATCAGGGCATACTCTGAACTTCATCTATTGTACGTTGTAAAATTGAGTCATACATGCTGGTTAAACAAGCAGAATAAAACTTAAAGGTTCAACTCTTCTTTACAGTGTCTGATGTAGTAATTAAGTAACTAACACTAGATAGAAGTTATTAAAATTCCTTTTATAGCTTCAATACAATGAGTAAAATACATTTGTCTATCATAATATGTGCAGCTATCAACATGATTTATAGTAAATTCAGTAGTTTTAATTGACAAGATTTCATCTGTATACAACTCACATTTATAGACTCCCAATGCAATGCAAGTCTAGGGGTTATGCAATTAAAAATGCATCCAATATAGTATAAAACAATAGAAAGCAATAAACTGGGAGCTAAAATAGCATAACGTCAGTTAAAACTTCCCAAAGACACATGCTGTAACCAAGACCTGGGGAAAGAAGCAGGTATTTTATACCATTTTCAATATGACAGGGTTAGAGTAACTCAAACCTCCAATGGTGATAGTCCCTCAAATTGCCAGGTCCTACATAACAGTTCACATGCAAGGTGACTAAAGTGTAATGATTGTGAGAAAGGATTCCTGATCCAGAAAATGGTGCCATTGGCATACCAGACAAATTTTGGGAAAGGTCCTCCCGATTGCAACTACCACATGGACTTCAAGCAGGAATTGTGAATCCAGGTGGAGCATTAAATTGTGGTCCAGGTTTGTCCAGGACAATGCTTTTGCATTCAGTAGGTAAAAACTCCCTAGCATCAGGGAACCAGAATCACAGACACATCAGGCTTCTCAAGGGGTGGGTTGACATCTATTCTTCCCTATCTAGAGCTGATAGACTCAAGGCATTGGAGCAAGAATCCAGCAGTGTTGTAGGTCATGTTACACAGTATATAGATGATACTGGATTGCATATTGATGGATGACTTCTGCAGCAGCTTCATGTAGATATTAAAAAGGAGAAGTGAATGGTCAAACCTTGTGGCACTTCACAAGTAAGAGGCCTCAGGTCACTTCTTGTCAATTCTACTGGAACCAGCATGACAGAAAGAGGGGAACTACCAGAACACTGTACCTCACACACCTAATCCTTGATCTGGGATACCATGGTAGATGTCATCAAAAGCTGCTGAAGGATCAAGGAGAATCAGGATATTACATCACTACTATCCCAGCCTTGCTATACATATAAGAGACCTACATTTATAGAAAGAAACCCAGGGTGTACTTTCTGTATTTTAAAAGTATTTTGTTTCAGCTTCTCATTGTATCAATTCCAGTTCCTCAAACTCTGGATAAACGAATCACCAAATACGGTTTTTTGTTTAGATAATTTGTGGCAGGTTTCCTTAATTAATTATTGTGTGCTTTCTCTTAATTTTTAATATTGACATATTGATAACAAATGGTTTCTTCTCAATTGGTTCTAACTTTTGTGTAGTACTAATTTTATCTCCATTCCTACTTTATGATCCTTTCCTGAAATAATTTATTATGACATTTCTTTAGAATATATGGGTAACTGTCTTAGACTCTCCCTTTTGCTTTTGGATCTTACTTTGTTTTTCTTTGTTATATTATCTTGAAAAAGCTCCCATCAAGATTTGCCCATAAAAGTGCATTTGCTCAGATGCCTTCTGATTATCCCTCTAAAATAAAATAACTCTATTTTTTTCTTTTAAAGCACTGATACTTATATGATTCAAAAAAGCTATGAAATGTGTGCATTTACAAACTGATTTATATCCTAATACAGTTATTAAAACAGTTATGAAAGCCATTATCTTAAAAAAATGCAGCATTATGCATTTGCTTATTGTAATATGGTACAATATAGTGAATAGTGTTCTTCGTCACATTACTTCAGAAGTACTATTTATATGGGAAAGTTTTCATCGCCTTCAGGCATGGTATCAGTATTGGTTTCTGAGAAGTTGCCAATACCTGAACTTGATCAGAGGGCTTGCTGCCTCTCTTAGAATTCTGTGATTTATCTTCTTTAAGTAACCAAGTCATAATCATGTAATAAAGGCCAGTTATTCTGATTTATCTCTGTAATCTTTCTATAGATTAATTTTTCTCAGCCATCATTACAAGGCCAGTGAATGGGAAATAAAAGCATAGTATGGAGAAGATTGAGACATTAGGTCCGTAGACTTTAAAAGACTAGATTTAGCATAAGCCCTTCTGTAACCTATTATTTATCATGCACTGACCCTTTCCTCTATATGAGTAGGTATAAAAGCATCCCCAAATTTGGATGTTCTTTGATATATGGACTTCATCTCACATAAATCTTAGCAATGGTCATATTAGATGGGGATTCTGGAAGCTGAAATCACATTTTGGAGGGCATTCAGGTTGAGATAGAATAAGCAGAGGCTGAGGACATTTGGGATAAACTTCCAACTGATTGTCCTGATCCTTCTAACGATTCTCCTTTTTTGGGAGGACATACCACATGGATTGCGTTTCATAACCTGACTCAGAAATAACTTTATTGGAGTACTGATTTTTTTTGACGATCCTTTTATCCTTTGCATCAGGGTGGAGTCAGGGCAACTGAATGGAGCTGAGCATTTACTGGCCAGATGCCCTTCCTGATGCCTCTGCAGAGTTGGTACCAGATAATTTTTCTTTGTTCCCAGAGAGAGAAATATCTGCCGCTACCTAGGATTGAACTCACAGCCTCCTGACTCTCAGGCAAGAACTCCCCCTGTAGGCCACTTATGGGAGTATTGATTAATGACTGATCATGTTTTGGTTATTAGATGAAGTCCTGGAATTTTAGCAGTGGTGCAGCCAGTTTAACAACCAGTTTGGTGAACGGGCGCTTCGTTGAGCTAAAATACCAGGGAAATATAGGACAATAAAGGGCAGGGGCAGGTGGGCGGCGCCAACCTCTCACCAGAACTACCAGTTTGCTAGAACCGATCCAACCTGGTAGCAGCCCACCACAGAATTTTAGTTATGTGTATTTTCACTAAGAATTTAGGATTGAGGCAGGATATAAATGTCATATATACAGTAGTAAAATGTAATTACTACAACTTTCTGAATTTTTTGTTTTTTATGTGTATTTCAGCAGAGGAGATAGGTTTGATTTTTATTTTGCTGTTTTGGAGCATGGGTGGCTCTTAATGTATGTTTTAGGTGCTATGTATAAATCCCACCCATTAGTTGTCCCAGCTTCTGCCAATCTAGCAGTTCAAAAGCATGTAAAAATGCAAGTAGAAAAATAGGGACCACCTTTGTTGGGAAGGTAACAGTGTTCCATGCGCTTTCAGCGTTTAGTCATGCTGGCCACATGATCCTGGAGACGTCTTCAGACAGAGCTGGCTCTTCACCTTTTTTAAATATATATTTTTAATTTTAAATACAAATAATACAGTGTAATACATATACTTAATACATAGATTAAAAAAAAACCACATTACAGTGCATCCCCACCCCTGGAGACCATTTTGCTTACATTTCGTCTTCTATTGCAATTTCAGATATATATTATATTTCCACACTGGCTCTTCAGCTTTGAAATGGAGATGAGCACCGCCCCCTAGAGTCAGGAACGACTAGCACGTATGTGCAAGGGGAACCTTTACCTTTTTATAAATCAATGGCAGAATTTTATTACATCCTTAACCATGTCCCTTGAATTCAATCCATTTTTTGTCTATAATTATATCAGAGGTTTTTTGCTTCTACATACTAGAATTAAGAAAACAGATATGTTGATGATTGATTCAAATATTGCACTTGATATATACCATGATTGCAAAATCCCTTGTGTGAATTCTCATTTTATTATAATGAAAAAGCATACCATTTACCATATGACTTGGCCCAATTATTTCAAGAAACTTTATATAGTACTAGCATTGTGTTAGCTTTGCTGACACTGATAAAGAGGAACCAGTATCTCAAAGGGCATAGTTCTAGTCTTCCTGCAAGATCTTGGCATCCAGTTCTCAATCAGATACAGGTGGCTAGTCCATATTAGCATGGAATTTTTCCCAGATGATTCACTAGCATGAAGTTGGCTGGCTTGACTTGCAGTACAATGACGTTAAGAACTACAGAAAATGGGATTATGGCTTTTCACCAGCTATACTTTGTTAAAGGTGGGAACATCTTCCAGGAATGAAGGAGAACTGATAAACTGTATCCAAGCTTCTCCCCTAGGTAATGGTCAGCTTTTGCCTAATGCTGGTAACCCATTTCAGGCAAGGGTTTTTTTTAGTGCCAAATGTTTTTTTTCCTGCTTGTGCTTAACAAAGATATAACTAGGCTCTGTAACATCTTTTTGTTGTTATTATGTACCTATACCATTAATTTCTTATTAATTCTTATTTAATTCTGGATGAGAGGGCCGACCTGGCGTGCATCACTGAGACCTGGTTGGGGCCGGAGGGGGGTGTCCCTCTG
>JANHGC010007412.1:253435-265666 GCA_027560395.1 Boaedon fuliginosus
TAAATCCAATAAATAAATAAATAAATAAATAAATAAATAAATAAATAAATAAATAAATAAATAAATAAATAAATTTCTTATCATCCTCAGCTCATGTGTAAAATAGTCTTCAGTTGTTACATGTATATGCATTAAAGTTCTTAAGCTGACGTATCCAATAACAGCTGCAAGGGATGTAAAATTAGTTGTTTCACTGCTCATTATGTGGAAGGTAATCAGCCTACGAAGAAAGCAATGGCAAACCATTTCCCAAAAAATGTTGCCAAGAAGATTTCATAGACTTGTCCATGTAGTTGCCAGGAATCAAGTCTAACTTGAATCAACACATACATAGAAACTACAAGGACTAATAGGTAAATTAAAGCAGAAATTTGATCATTTTAGGCTGATGTGGACATGGCCTCTATTGTCTGGATGTGGCACTGTGGAATTTTCTTTACCTTGGTCAAAAGCATATCTGACACTAGAATGGGCTTGCTTCCTAAAAAATGAAATAGCTATGAAGAACTACAATGTGAGGGCAGCCATTGTACAATAGTGCTAGGTTGCTTAGCCATTGAATTGTAAGTGTTTTAACTTGCAGCCCTCACTGGTTTAACACAAAGCTGAAATGGTGAAATTGTGAAATAGCAAAGCTGTAGGAGGCAGACGTTAATGCAAAACTGCCTCCCATTCTAAACATTTAAGAATATTTTATTTTTTTATTTTTTATTTTTATTTATTACATTTTTATGCCGCCAAACTCCCGAAGGACTCTGGGCGGCTTACAGCATGGATAGCAATAGCACTTAGATTTTATATATTGCTTATCAGAGCTTTACAACACTCCCCAAGCAGTTACAGAGTCAGCTTATTGCCCCCAACAATCTGGGTCCTCATTTCACCGACCTTAGAAAGGATAGAACCACTGCGCCATGGAGGCTCTTTTTGAAGTTGGTGTTTGCGACCAATGGAAAGAATGGGGGGGGGACTGAGGGACCATCTCTAAGTAGTGCTGTTGTATCTCAGCTCCCTTTGTGACTCCTTCTCTGTTTAGAACAAAAACCCAACCTTTATTCAGCTCAGGATTAAGTCAGGATGTACCATAGGCACAGGAAGGGGTTTAGATGGAATGGACCAGATCCTGCAGTCGGACCTGCCCCATTCCTGGGCCAGTGCCATGACTGGAGGATGTTTTCTCCATCTGATCAACTGTTTTGTTTATCTCATGCTGGAACAGAGTCAATACAGGCAAGATAGGGACAAGAAATGGAGGAAGCAAATTTAAAGCTGGATACCTTTCTGCTGATTCAAGGAAACAAGAATAGAACTAACCACTAGGGAAATGCTCACAGAAATGCCTGATAGTGAACAGTATGGAAATATATTGTACTGAAAGCTGCTATGTAGCCTTAATAACACAGGTTTATGTACAATTCTATTGCCCGCACTGGAAAGAGGTGGTAGAATCCTTAGCTCTGTAGATTCTGTGTAGAAAGTTCAACCTTAATTAGTTCCTTTATATGGTCTTCTTGTCAGCATTTGTATGCAACAAACCTCAGCCGTACTTCAGCTTGCTCTAATTTCTCAAGGTTGATAAAGAATCTGATGGCACAAAGAGGCCATTGTACATATGGGTATAAATTCCCCTCTATTTTACATCTGGCTCTCTAAACCTACAGCCATTTGATATACTGTCCTTGTACATTAGGAAAATGTTCCAATTCCTGCTTTAAGTAATGCTTTAAAACGAATATGGCTTTAGCAACAATCATTAATCTCTTTTCCTTCTTCTGGTGTCCTTTGGTTACATGGAACAATAAATGGCTCTGGAAAAAGGCTTGATTGCTGTGGACAGCCTTTGTTTTTGCAGCTGTAACCATCTTTTAGAAAGAGTGCTGCAGCTAATTAAAAGGTTTCAAACATTACATTTCAGAATAAACTTTTAAAAATATGAAATTAATGGGAGAAATCTAGATAGAATTGATACTTCAACTGGAAATGGCATGCTACCTTACTCTTCCTCCTCTTCCTCCTCCTCCTCCTCTTGTTACTACTACTACTCATTGCTAACCAAGAGTATGTTTAAACTTTTCCAGCCATAATTAGGAAATAAATGCATGCTGTGAATTTTCACACATTTCTGCTTTCTCTTTTAAGATTCAGCCATTCCTGTAGCCTTATGCCTGCACTAAAGTAGTGCTCGTTATGATTTCATTAAACATGATTTCTCAATTAGCACCATATATTGCCTTTACAGTCTAATTTAAGCCTCACCTTAATTTAAGCAACATTTATTTTGTGTTTATTGCTTGAGCCCAGTCAATTATAATTCATCGAGAGTTGTGATGAATTGCGGTGTGTGAATTCAGTCACTATCTGCATCAGACCAATAGGAAGTCTTATGGATGAATGATGTAATACAATTTAGAAGGGAAATCCACCCCCCCAAAGATAAGCATCCATTTGACAGTGTTATTTTCTAGATGCTGTAATAATTTAGGAGGGTGCCTCCCTCCCAATTAGCATCAACTTCTGCCTCTTCATTTTCTTTCTGCTATATAGGATGTTTTAACCATTTTGGGGCATGCCAGAGAGGAAGTGTCTAGAGGTTGTGTTTGTGATGACTCTCTGTGTCTTGGAATATATCTTCACCCCTGAGGACATGTGAGATTAACCTTCAAGTAATATTCAGTTTTTCTCACACGTAAAGAAAAATACTGTAATGCAAGCCAGCCATAAAATTGTCTGCTTGCATTAAGGTCTTCTTGTTCTAAAGCTCTGGTATAATGTTAGATGCCTTTTGGGGCTCAAACAAACAGAGATGTGCAGAAGTAGTATGAATTAGTCATTTGAGTCAAGATTACTGATCCCTGTTATTTCCCCATAGTTAGAAGGGTATAATTTTGAATGGGCATTTTTTCACTCTGGCAGATGGACTGTTATTGCTTTATTTGACTTGGTTTGGGTGCTTCATGAAGGCCCTTGAAACTTTTAATGACCATTAAGTCCTTAGAATGTTTTTTATGTCATCCTAGGATAATCAGCCAAACAAGTAACTGAGAGTGAGTTGTAGAGCCATATAAATTTTCTTAAATAAGAATCTTAGACTTAGAGATTCTGAATATTTCTGTATATAACTCAATTTGCTGTCAGGAGTGATCCCCCCCCCTAATTTAAAAGGTTAGAGACAAAGGTTTAAGAGACAATATTTAAGGTATTAAATATTAGCTGTTCATATCGGTAATCCTCAGGTTCAGCTTGTAACTTTGTTGATCCATTATTGTTGCATCTTGAAGGACATGTTTGCTCATCCAGCCTGGTGTGAACCAGGGGTAACTGAGTTACAGAGGTTGTGTGCTAAACAAGGTGTCCAAAGGCAATCCTCCAGAACCTTTGCAGTGGCTGGCAGATGGACATTTGAATGGATAGATTTCTATTAAAACAACTGTGGATAAGGTGGGGGACCCTTTTCCAATTCTTATTTTACCATTCCTGTTTCATGGCAAAATAATGGTGATGGTAGGGGTAAGTAAATTATTGACCAAGCAGTTGGCATAGTTTCTCTATCAAAGACCAAGGAGAAAGAATATCAAGCTAGCTCTTTTGTCCAGAGCTGGAGACACAGGAAACCTGGGACAAGGTAAGTAAACGAATCCTTAGATCACATTTTATCCAGGATTCATATTGAAAATGCATACTGTATCTTTAATTGATTTGGTTTGGCTCATTGTACTAATGGAGGTATGTAATGCTGACCTAGGTAAGCCTTTAACCTGATCACAAAGGTATTTCTTAGGTGGTTTTAAAAATGTGTGACCCTCCTATTGTGCCCTTCCAAATATTCTGGAGACAATTCCAGAAAAAGAAATGTTGAATAGCATGAATGAAAGAAAAAAAACTAAACACTGTGAAGAGGATAGGTCAGGAGGTACAGTATATTGCTATATGAACTCCATGCAAATATTCTGTGACTGAAACCTGAGTTAATAAAGCAATCATTAGGAGAATAGGGAATATTTAGTGCAGGGGTGTCAAACTCATGTCATCACGGCGGTGTCACGTGACATATCAAGACTTTCCCCCCCTTTGCTAAATCAGGCGTAGGTGTGGCCATGGCCAGCACATGACTTATCCAGCCCATGGGCCAGGAGTTTGACAGCCCTGATTTAGTGGGAGCTCTTGGTGTTTCTTGGAGTTATTTTTGCAGCCTGTATCAAATGGCATTATTACTGTGCCAGGCTGTTGTTTACAATATTATATTGTTTACATTGTATGCCCATCAGAATCCTATCCTATATATGTTCATCAGAATCCTATGTGCGTATGTATAATGTATAAATTATGCAGGGCTTTTTTTCTGGGGGAACTCACCGGAACGGAGTTCCAGCACCTTTTTTTCCTTAGACTTCTTTTGTATATTAGTATATCTATGGTGTGCATGTACAATACGACGGGAGTTCCAGTACCTTTTTTTTTTTAGTTCCGGTACCTTTTTTTTTAGAAAAAAAGAACTGAAATTATGTACTGTATGTATGTGTATTTGTGTGTTTTTCTTCTTGTCCATTGCTTCATTACAACCTTATGGGGCAAAGATTAGTTGAAAAATAGTGATTGGTCCAAAGTCTTCCAGTGATCTTTAGAACTAAAATACACCTTTAAAACTGTATCCTGATTTGTTTTCAGGAAGTGAATTCATAAAATGGATTTGGGGGCACTGCAAGTTATTGCAGAATAAATACAATTCTGCAATAACTTAACAGCACAGCCAAATGACAGCCAACATCTTTTGATTGCAGAACTGCATTTTGCAGATCTTGGGAAAATTTCTCTAGCATCTCTTTGGAATACGTGTGTGTAAAACAGATTTTAAAATCCAGGCTGGATACTTTTTCAGTTATAAAAGATACAAGATAGAAAAGACAGCTATGGATTGTTTTGAATTTCCCTGGCAGAGTTTATCAAATGCTATATAAAAAAGTATCATTGGGATGGTTACACATTGTACTGTCTGCTTTGAATCATAACTACTGTTTGAATGGGCAAAGAGGCTGGCTTTCTATCAAGAATGCTTGAAAGTAGCATCAGTATTTCAATAACATCAGAGTGTAATTATATTTGTTTATTGCAATAATGTGAATGGATATTATCTTGACTTATTCTTTTTTTTTTTTTTTTATCCTTTAAAAATTGTATGGCATGATCTTGATTCTTTAAACTGGCAAGCCTCAATTTCATGCTAAGCTTATACAGTTTTGCCTGCACTATTTGATGAAAAGTAATTTTGTTGTTAATCCTCACATTTATGACTTTTTCAGCTCTATAAAGCAAAGGAAGTCTGAAGAAAGATCATGAGCATATTTGTGGTTTCACTTAGTGTCACTTCACTTAATAACCAAGTTGCAATTCTCAGTTGTGGTCACGAAATGAGGACCATCTGTATTAAGTGCCTTATAAGGAGGGTAGAAAAACTCTGTAGCTGTCTGCTTTAGAAGGACTGAAAGAAACTTGCTAGAACACTTGGTTACATCGTTGACACTTCACCTAAGATCTATCTATTCTGTTTCCTGTGTCCCATTATTTCTTGACAAAACACATTGGTAGATATAGGAAAATTAAGGTAACATATCAGGAATTTTTTTTTTGGTAATGTCCTTTAGAAGATCAGATTAAAAAAAAAAACCCAATTGATTTGACAATATTAAAACCAAATAAAGACGCACCAATTTTAAACCATATAGATAAATCCCTTAAATAAGAATGTCTTCTTTGATTGCTTGAATATTCTCCATTCCCTTAAGAGGAAAATATCCATATTTCTTTGGTAAAACATTACTAAACATGGTGGATGGCATTCTCCCCTCTCAAGCCGATGAACCACTGAAGCTAGGCGATGGTTTCATGAAACACTGAAGCTGCATGTTTTTAATATGCAGTCTGTTTTCTGCAGTTCATAGAAACATCGCATGCCTTCAAAGGTTCAACCGCCTGAGGAAGGAGAATGGCATGTGGCATTATCTCCTTTCATAAGTTATGATTTCCAATTTACATCCAAATTCAAATTAAAGAATGAATTCATCCTTAGTCCAGGGCCCATATATCAAGCAAGGATTGTGCATTTAAGTGTAAACACATTATAAATTATTGACAACTTAAAAATTCATTGTATGGAAGCAAGGAAATAATAAACATGAGTAAAGTCCAGAATTTAAACTCTCAAGCAAATACTTGACCATGATTCATTCTTTTGTGCCTTCATGAAGGAGTTAATAGAATTTCCTCCCCCATCTCAGTCTTTAATTTAGGCTCATTGTTATACAAAAACGGTTAGCCTGGGTAAAGCCGCACCTTGAGCACTGATGTAAACTCAGTTTTTCAAAGTACATTAAAATTTGCCATACTCTTCCCTTGACGATTGGAAGATTTGCATCTGGTAGCGATTCACTCAGCCGAATGGAAGATTGCTCTCCTTAGAGTGCTGATAAGCGGACACATGACATTTGCAAAGTGCAGTTTGCCCACTTGAGTGCCAGGGCAAACTGGAAGAAATTCTGTGCTTCCAATTTCATCAGAAACGTAGGGAATATTGCAAATGACACTACCAAATCAACTGTAAATAGATGATAATTTGATTGACATCTGGAAAGCTGTCACAGGCTGAGCAGCCCATAACAGGAACATTTACCGAATGCAAAGGCAGCTTTCAAGTAAATCATTTTTTGTCCAGTGGGGCCCAGCCAGATTATAATTGCATGTCCTTCCCTTCATTGCAAATTCCCCATTACCATTACCAGCAGTGTCTCATTTATAGGAAGGTTGTCTTCCAAATATTCACAGAGACTCACCGTTAACTCGTCACCTCCCTCTTTGCAGTTGCTAATTTTGTAGGATTATCAGATGTTTACTTTTCTGCATTTTAATAAATCCTATTAACTATTTGCCCCCTTCCCAGCAATTGTGTTCCTGGTTAGCTATTGTTCGTACAAATGGCAAAAGGGACATCCTTGATAACACTATACAAAAATTGTCAAGATAACAAAATAACAATGGAAATATGACTACTACCTTCAAATGAATAATATTCTTTAGATTTCTAAAGATTGCCATGTTCTTTAACCCATTAAATATTTGAAAAGCAAAGTTACGTTGCTTTTATATTATGCATGGAAGGGGTTAGCTATACATTTTGAAGACTAAAGACTCTGGATAAGGAAACAAAGTAAAACACACCTTTAAATTTCTTTCACTGGCTATGCAAGTCTATATGTTTTACACAAACTTAAAAGAGCAAAATGTATATTGAAACAAGTGACATGCTCTGAGAACTGAATGGATAATTTGATATTTGCCATAGAACTGCCAAGCATAGTGAAAGGTTTTATATGCATTATTATTTACTTATTTAAAACCTTTATATAGCTGCCCATCTTATGCACAATATTTTCCCTAAGAATCAATGCTTTTATATTTTAGTAGAATTTACCCAATACTGAGGTCTTGTTTTCCTGGCTATCTTCTGAAATATTGTATCTGTTGCATTCATTTAGGATTATTGTTTAAACTTTGTATACATTTTACCAATTCAGTTTGATCCTAAATCATAAGAACTGAAATACTCATCATTGGTCACAACAGAAAACAAAATGAACAGAATGTAAGTAGATGGAAATATTTGTTCCTGTTGTTATTAAATTTTTCTTCTATGATGTTTTTTTTCTCAAGGAAATGAAAAGCTTAAATTCCAATGACTGGAAACCGTCCTTCTGCTCTTAACTTTATTTGCTTTTTGTACTATTAAGAATCCATTTCTTCTTGTGTTCCTGGCCCAGCCTATTGCAACCTCAGAGGAAAACAATAAAATAAAATAAAAAATAGAGTCACTTCTCTCACTAATTGTACAAAGCTTGCTGCAGAACAAGTGTCAAATGATTTGATAGAAGTGACATGAAGCTAAATGGAATAGGAAAAGTCGTAGGAATACACTGTTAGTCCATTAGTTTGCACTAGCAGCTTGTTTTACTAAGGAGCTCTCTAATGGGTTCTTGGCAATAATTACTATCTTTCTTATGCTATCCGACATGACAGGCACTTGCTGGAGTTCCAGCTAATATACATGCAATCTAAAGGCTCTGATGTGGTGCAGCTTTGGCTAAGAAATGAATTACTGGTTTTAGGTTGTTGGGGTTTTTTTTCAATAAAAGGAGGAGTAGTCCAATGGGTGGACTGTCATATTATTTAGTATATTAAATATTTATGTGCAAAGTTAGATAGATACTACATATTTCTGGCTTATTAAGACTTTAATGCTATTCCAGGCCAAGGAAAAGGATTTTTATGAAGGATATTTTTCTTCTAAGCCTAAAAACAGAAACAGAAACATCGACCATCCTTAAATGCAACAACCATTTTATATTTCTAAAAGTGTTGCATGACTTAGTTGTATAGACCTGTAAGTACCTTTTAAAAAGCCACTTATTTACAGTTTTATTTTATAGCTTTCAAATCTGATTTATAATACTATCCCTCCTCCCAAGAAGTGTGTGTGTGTGTGTGTGTGTGTGTAAGGAGAAACAAAAGCTGTATTAGGACAATTCTGTACTGTTGTAGGTGTTTTAAGGGACTTGGTGACATGTTTCAGCAGCTACATCATCATCATTATTATTATACCTTTTCTCTAGGAGATTAAGGTTGCTTACAATGAATAGATGCTTTCCTTAGTGCATTTTCTGCATAACAGCTCTCTGCTTCTTCTTGGAAGTCATGCATTTCTAGCCTAAAGGCAATATAGCAATAGCAATAGAGCTTAGACTTATATACCACTTCACAGTGCTTTACAGCCTTTGACACAGTAAACATATTGCCCCCAACAATCTGGGTCCTCATTTTACTGACCTTGGAAGGATGGAAGGCTAAGTCAGCCTTGAGCCAGTCAGAATCGAACTGCTGAAAGAATTAACCTGCAATACTGCATTCTAACCCCTGCGTCACTGCAGATTGGTAGTCGTTGACTTTCAACCATTTGTTTAACAATTGTTTGTACTTGTGGCAGTGCTAAAAAGTGACTTAAACTGATCTTTGCACTTACAACCATCATAGTGTCCCTGTGATCAGACAACCAAAATTCTGACACTTGACAACCGGTAGTATTTCTGATAATTGCAACATCCCAGGGCAGGGGAGGGGGGTTCACATGACTGCCATTTGTGATGTTCCAAGGGAGCTTCCAATAAGTAAAGTCAGTTGGGAAGCTGAATTCACTTAACAACTATGTGTTTCACTTAACAGCCATGGGAAAAGGTAATAAAATCAGGTATGACTCACCTAACAAACACATCACTTAGTGACAGAAGTCCCAGTCTGAACTGTGGTGGTAAGTCAAGGATTACCTGTAAATATATTGGGTGAGTTCCCAACACTGACTTGAAGGATTTAGCCTTAGTAATTCATGATTTCCGTCTGTTATGAGAATTCTGGCATTGAATCGTTGCATTTCCAGAGACAATTCAAATTTTCAACTGGAAGGAAATCTCAGATAATCAAAGGATGGTGTCACCAGAGACTTGCAGTTACAAATCTGAATTTTATAATTATTTTTTGTGTGGAAGGAACCTGTTTTAAGCCAGAAGTTGCAATTCTTGAATGGGGAAAGTATTTGAGGCTTACTTTAAATAAGCTATCTGAATTGCTCCATCTCCCTCCTGTTATCCACTATAATAAAGGAGCACAAATAAACCCTGGTTTGCCATAATTTTAAGACAATAACAGTTTGCTGCCATAAAGCATAGGTGGTAATTTTGTTTCCATTTTTTAATTTTCTTTAAGAAGAATGAATATCCATTTACTGTAGGAACAAATCTGAAAGAGTGGGACAAGGCAGTCAGTTACTGGCCAGCTGCTAAAACTGATGGGTAAGGCGTTCTTTTCTACTTGGAAATTGACTAGAAAGGACAAGCACCAATTTTCTGGTAAAGTTGTTTATTCTCATAATCTCCTGGCGTCTCTAAAATCTACAGGCAAAGGAGTGTAATTTTCCGATGAATTTTGAAGTGGTACTAGAAAAGTGGATTACCTGGTAAGTGCTGTTATATATAGTGTGAACCCAGCTAGTCAACAAGCCATAATTTGTATTTGTATTTATATTTATTAAATTTATACCACGCCTCCCTTCCCTGATCAAGGGGAACACGAGGCGGCTAACAGCATATTTAAAAATACAATAACATCATATAAAAAACTTAACAATAAAATCTACACAATATTAAATATACTAAAAAACACAATCATACATACAAGTGTACAACCATTCATGCAAGGGAGTCCATTAATTCCAAGCCTGGCGGCAGAGCTAGGTCTTCAGTGCCCAGCAGAAGGCCAGTAGATTTGGGACGGTCCAGATCTCGACGGGGAGCTGATTCCAGAGAGCCAGTGCTGCCACAGAGAAGGCTTTGTCCGCGGGCCCGCTAGCCGACATTGTTTAGCTGACGGAACCCGTAGGAGGCTGACTCTGACATCTCATTGTTTATTTGCTTGGACATGACATGATATAGGAACTGAATGGTTGTTGTGTTGGGTTAACTTCATTATAGAGGATTGTTGGTTGCATGAACTGAACTCATGCATGCATATGAATGTACAGTATATGTGATTCATACTATGTAGGTACAGGATTGTCTAATGCTGCAAAAAGGAACTTGGGTTCACATGTCCTTTCTTAATGGCAATCTACAGTTAGTTATACTTCTTAGGCCAGACATAAATGACTAGTTCACATGTCTAAGGTAAAATAGGTTAGCTAATACGTTATTATTCCTCACTTTTTGAAGGAAATGGAAAATTCAAATGTGCTAGTGCAAATTTGATTTTCCTTAACGTAAAAGAATGAGTAATACTTTCTATACCTTTGGGAGATACATGGATACGTACATTCAAGAATTGGTACAGATAGTAGCCCCACCACTACTTCCTGAACTCTCTTTTGCAATCATTCTAAAATATTACTATTGCACTTAACATATAGCACCATTACCAGAACGTGTAATCCTTTCCATGGCTCCTACTACTAGGCAGAAGTAGCAATGAGAACTGGGTATAAATTTGAACGAAGGGCATAGAAATCCTGAATATTTGCATCTTTTTGAATGTATAAATTGCCTATCTTGAAAACTGGCATTCCAAGTCAAGGCACATATAATAAATGACACTATTTAAAAGGTAAGATTGGTTATTGATTAGGCCTATTTTATGCCTTCTTTGTGATTCTGGGTGTTAGCATCGCTGGCTTGCTATCTACCACCTTGTTTCTCTCACATGTATAATTACAATAAAAATTAAGTGGCTTTTAAAATTAATTTGTTAGATTAGAGTCATCATACAATTTTTTAAAAAAACCAGTTTGATCACACCACGTAGAATAATTTTGTAATTCTTTCTTACATCCATTATACTTGCTGCATTTTGCCAGACTCATAAAAAACTAAACAATGTAGGTATTCCTCATGCAGAAAGCGCTTCATCTTTTTGGAGCAGTTTAAAAGGTGAAATGCAAGGCAGATCATATACTCTGATCTTGCATTGACACTCTTGGCAAGGGGTGTGTGTGTGTGTTAGCCTTTGGCGTCAGACTTCCTTTGAAGGTTTCAATATTGTCTCTACAAGTCTATAACAATTAAGGAAAGCAGATTTTGTTATAGGAGGTTCCGAGCTATAGTTTTAAAGCTCAGGTTGGGGGGAAAAAAGATAGAATGCAATTCCCTTGATCTGCACTTAATTAATTAATTTACTGTTAAAAGGGTGTGCTTTCCTTTGTTTTCATTCCTTAACATTCTTCTAAGGCTTCATATAGTTGGACTGTAGCAATATTTGCTGTATCCAAAGCACAACATCCAGATTCAGTCACTGTTGTGTTCCACACAGTATCAACTTTGTGAACTCTCAAACTTCCTTTTTCTGCTATGTATTCAAGATGGACAGTGATTAATATTTATATGTTAAGGTATAGATACATATGTACGTATATAGCATGTCTATATGTGTGTTATATATGTGTACACTTTTGAGAAAAGGCAACAGAGTTTCAGTTTTAATGGGTGTCAGTGTGCCCACAGTAAAAAAAATGACAATAAAGGTTGTCTTATTCATGGTGTGGATCAGCCTTCCCAACATATACAGTATAATCCAGATACCTGGATTATACAGCAGAGGTGTCCAAACTTGGCAACTTTAAGACTTGTGCACTTCAATTTCCAGAATTCT
>JANHGC010007412.1:272778-284725 GCA_027560395.1 Boaedon fuliginosus
GCCACACCCACCCTGGCCTCACCCACCCCAGCATCCCAAGGTCAAAAACAACTGTCATGTGGCCCTCAATGAAATCGAGTTTGACACCCCTGCCTTAAGTGGGCATAATATTATTCATCCTCAACTGGTAATGTATATATTTTGCTGCATAGGTCGATACTTTAATCTTCTACCTAAATTTAATTAGTTTAGATATAATAATAACCTACCACCATGCTAGGTCTTTAGATGCTATTGTGTTTGCTGTTTATATGATTTGGTTTTGGAAGGATTATGCTAATACTACACCCACACCTACACAATATCTAATGTGCTGGTTGCTATTTTCCTGCTATCACCATAATATTCAGGCAAATAGCAGTTTCAGACAGTGATTAAAGCAGATTTAAAAAAATAAATTTGTCCTTGCCCTCGTGTAGAAAATAATTAATTATCAAAACAGCTCTTTGTTCTTCCCAGTTGATGATTCCATATTTTTAAATACCCACATATTAAATATGGCAACACATTCAATGTTACGTTTAGTTTAATCCGGACACTATTAGTTGCCTGAGGTCACATAGTACATTTGCTGTAGAGATGATGTTTGAATTGGAGACTTTCTGTTCCTAAAGCTTTGGCATTAGGAAATTATTTTGATTTACAGTATATACCTAAACTTTGGATTTTTATGATGTTTGCATGGTATTTGGTTGTAATAATCAGATTTTGGACTCTGGATATTACACAAAACGTACTACTGGTATGTAACAACTTCACTTTGTTTAGAAGTGCTGGAATCCATAATGTGCAGGAATTCCAATTAACATAGATAATATCAATAAATTATGCATACTGAAATACAACATATAGAGAGGAGAAGGTTGAGAAGGCTGCTACCTCATTATTTTAAAATGGGTTTCTTATAACTATAATGAACAAATATTATACAAGCTTTGTCAGACTGATTTTGGTGTAAACAAAGAATGTGTGTTAGAATTCAACATTGATTTTAAGACTATTTTGTCCTTTAAGGAACAGATTTGAAGATTATGTTTGGTTTGGATTTAATTTGTATGGCAGTTAGGTATGCGAACTTGTGCTGCGCAAATAATGTTATATTTATTCTTCCAAAGATTATGGTTACATGCAACATCTGAATTTGATGTTTTGAAACCGAGTTCAAGAAATTGAATACAAATCATTATCTCATAATTGCCCTTTTTATTGGCTTATTTGTTACTTCTATAATTAAGTCATTTCATTATTTGATGTTCAGTCACTGGTTGGCTTCATCTTTCTCATATACAACAGCACAGTAATGCTCATAGAATATCATTGAAATTATGAGTTTTTCATAATGATTTTTAATATCTATCTTTCTCCTGTTTATTCTCATATTTTTACCATGAATCCCCACTCATCTTACTGGAAACCTCAATTCATTGTTGTGCACAAGAGTCATGTATACAAGGTTGGATTTTGACCAATGTCCTTAGAAGACTTAATATAATTTTAAGTTTTATATTTCAAGAGCTATTTGCCTGTGCTTTGCCAATGAACAATATTAAATTCTCTGTATTTGGCTATATTGTACATTATGGAAATATAAATCATTTTATTCTGTATAATGTTAAAAAATACACCAATATTGCCTTCTATGCCCTCCACCATAGTAAAATTCAATAAAACAGTAAAAAAAAACTCAGATACTTTAGAACTCAGATAAACATGTTGTGTGTATACACTCACACACATACACACACGCTATATATCCTTGTTAACTATATTAACTACATTATTTCAGTTCTAATAAATTATTGCTTAAAAACATTGTGCATTTATATTTAGACGTGTAAAAAATATGCCTAATTTACTGCAGAATACCTTAATTAGATGTGAAAATATTGTGCAAGTGAAATTTAATAAACTTTGAACATATATCTTGCCCTAAAATTGTGACACATTGGCTAGTTTGATGAAAAAATCAAAAGTGTTATTATTGTATGAAAAATGTATGTATTTGTACAGACTTTTTTACATGTCTTATGATGGTTCAATGTGTGCATTTTTTTCTGCAAAGTATGCAAAGGTCCATTTGTAAATGTACAGTAAAACCTGCCTTTAGTGATGACCCAAGGGCCTAGTTGTGGTGATCTTTTTAATTAAAGGTCAATCAAAATTATGCTGGAAACCTTAGGGAAAATTTAAAGTGATTTCTTAAGACAGAGACCGCTTATTAGATTTTGTTCACTATATAAATTTGAGTCCTTAATCTAAATATAACCCTGCCAACTATGTGATTCCTTACTCATTTTTATTGTTCTATTACAAATGGCAGAACATCTGTGGACTGTTGAGGTTTGAGCCATAATGCCATGAAAATATGTTTTTGTGAAGCTAGTAATGAAGTTATAATTAGACTTGGGTTTAATTCTTTTCACATTATTTTTACAAAAGAAATGCTGCTTTGAATAGATGAAACATTTCACAAAACTCTTTTGACATGTTTAAATTGTTTTGTTGTTAAAAATCCTTAAAATAATAATAAAAAAACCCAATTGACTTTTTGGAATGTTGACACTTCAAATTCATTGTAACAGTTCAACTTAGAAATTGAATCAGGTACAAACCATGAAAGAAATGTCTCAAGGGAATAATTCTCTTATATGAGAAATCACTAAATACCTTCCCCAGATTTAAAATTATGCTCCATGGTACAAAGGAATGAATAAAAGTGGTCATCTTTATTGTTTAAATTTTGCTTTGCAGGAATTGGAATTATTGAATGAAAAATGATTCATTCTCCAAGTACATGTGTCCAGCATAACCCCATTGGTCAGTTTAGATCAGGGTTGTCAAACTCGTGGTGCCACGTGATATATCGCAACTGTTTTCCCCTTCGCTAAACCAGGCATGGGCGTGGCCAGAGTGTGACGCATCCAGCCTGCGGGCCGCAAGTTTGACAGAGCTGGTTTAGATCAATGTTTCTCAGCCTTGGCAACTTTAAATTTTGTGGACTTCAATTCCCAGAATTCCTCAGCTAGCATGGCTGGCTGGCTGGCTGGGGAATTCTGGAAGTTGAAGTCCACACATCTTAAAGTTGCCAAGGTTGAGAAACACTGATTTAGATAATATTGATTCATGGTATTGTAGTTCTTTATAATGCTAATATTTTCAGCATAGGTTCAAGCATCAGTGATTAGACTTGCATGTCTTGAACATAGTGCAAGAAAGAAAGCCAAACTGGAATTGGGAGCATCTTATTATTTGCAAGACAGTCTGCCAGGAAGAATATCATGAACAATATTGACAAGAAGTTGCATATATCTGTGTGACAGAAAGAGAATGTACTGAGAAACTACATTTATGAGTATGAATTTAGTTTCTGATTGCCATGGAATAAAATGTGAGTGAGGGATAGGAACATAATTCCTATATATTTTATTCTGCCTGAAAACTTTATATGTAAGGTTGTACTGGACATTAATTTACTTAGTGTAAATACTAAGTTATAATTCTCCAGACAGCAGATTCTTCCTCTCCTACCAATTTCAAAGAATCCTAAAGTCATAATAGTAAGTTAAAAACAAAGCTTCTAGAATCATGTGATCTATATCTCCAGTCCCAATGCATCTGGAATGCACCAAGTTAGAGAAAAATGACATTATGTTTGTGTTAAAGGATTGTAGAATGTTTTTAATAATGGATAACAACCAATCATGTTTCAGTCAGTGTTACTAACTGTGATATATGCATATATCAAGTTTGTAAAAAAGTACATGAATGGACAGAAAAAAAATTGAAGCTCTTCTTAAATGAATTTTCAGGAAACAGGTAAGCCATTCTGGTGTCACTTATTTCTTTCACATGAGCTAAGATCACTTCAGGAAGTTAGGATTAAGTACCAAATAGTATGCATCAATATTGCAATCATTCATCAATGAAATAGCTAAAATAACAGCATTGTAAGTAAAAAAAATACGATTCAATAATTTACTCAATGGAAAAAAAGGCCTCTAAGCTGTTTTTTTGGTGGGAGGAGAGGAAGTTATTTTGTGAAAGGTTGAATAGGATGACCCCCCCCCCCTTAAATTATGATATAAAACAATTGCTCAATATTCCTATATTCCTTTGTTCCAAGACATATATTATAATTTATGTGTGATTCTTCATAGTTTCATAGGGTAGAATATGATTTTGCAGATATTTTGCTAGATCAGGGGCTTAATCATGTTGAAATAATGATCAGTGCTAGAACATGAATAAGGATTTGTTTCGTATTCAGGTTGGAATAATTTACTACAGTATATTCATATATTCAAGTATTTTGTACTCCTCAACAGCTACAATTGAGCCCAAATTTTCTGTTGCCAAGTGAGACATTTGTTAAGTGAGTTTTGGCCTGTTTCACGAGCTTTCTTGCTACAGTTGTTAATCACAGCAATTATTAGGTTAGTAACACAGTTGTTAAGTGAATCCTGCTTCCCCATTGACTTTGCTTGTTAGAAGGTCACAAAATGTGATCACATGACCCGGGACACTGCAACCGTCATAAATATGAGCCAGTTGTCAAGCACCCAAATTTTTATCATGTATCCATGGGGGTGCTTCAATGGTTGTAAGTGTAAAAAATGGTCATAAGTCACTTGTTTCAGTGCTGTTGTAACTTCAAATGGTGAACTAAATGAATTGTAAGTGGAAATGAAGCTCTACCTGCTTGGCCAAATAATGGGAGCAGAAAGATTAGCAGTCAGATGAACTAGGGACGGCAAAAACAGTTGTTGGGCATTGATACAGATGTAAGAGAAGTATATCACTATCTGGACTGTGATATGACCCACTTATCTGGTTGTACAGTTGTTTAGGATTGTGTTTCTGTTGGTATTTTAGAGCAGTTTTATAGGATTGTATAATCATCTGTGATTTCTCACAGATGGATATCTATTGTTCCTTTTCTGCTATCAGCAACAAGAATCTCATTTCATATAATGTTAGGAATGAACCTTTCATGGTGTTTAATTTTGTTGATTCGCAGCAAAGTTTTTGCGTCTTGATGGCATGACACATACTGTCGTTTTCTGCCGTCAGCAATTAAGTAAAGTCTTTGGCAGATTTTTAAAAAATCCTTGTGATACAGGGAGCATTTGCTTGAAATGTTCCCATGTGAGCTACGATCTTGGCTAAACTCTGAAAGGGAGGAGGGAGAGTGAATGAAGCTTTTGTTGAAGAGTGACAGGCAGGCAACACTGGCTAAGTTTATCTTAAATCCTTTCATTGATATTGGAAAGTCATAAGCCTGCAGATGACATTGCCACATTCAATGCACTTTGTGATCTGGGACTTTGTTGCTTGTATCACTGTATGGGCATGTGTACAGTGTAAACATTTTATGAACTGCAGTTACTGATCCATCAGTCTGTCTGGGTAAGAAAGTCCCTTGATACCAAAAAGAACAGCAATCAGGACAGAATTGGTCAATGCGGCATGTCTAATGGTGGGGAGATATTTGAAGGACTCACTATAGACACTATAGACTCTCTAAATAGCCTCTTTGCACCCTGAGTCTTATTGCAAACAGGTTCATTAAGGAGAGACATTCTGACACACAGCATCACAGTAATGAAAGTAACTCTGTTTTTCTAATATTGTATCTTGCCACTTCAGTTATGCTGCCTGTACAAGATTTCCCTTGTGTTGCTGTATATTTCTCCAGAAAAAGAATCAGTCTTCATAGAATATACAATTATTTTGTACCGGAATATAAAACTCATACCTAAGATACAGCCTTTTCCTGTTGATGTGCACTAGTGCAAAAATAATTGGCAAGGACATCTTCCAAGCTAAAAGACCAAAATATTAAAAAGAGGATCTCTACTTTTACAAAAAAAGATTTTAAGCAAATTGGAAAATCACAAAGAAAAGTAAGTGGTATTATAGTATTCTTTGGCAACACGTAACCATATACCTATAAATTCACCATATTTTTCATTTTCTGTTTTATAGTAAGCTTGTATGAAATAGAATCAAATTGGTTGGTTTCAACACATCATGATAAACCATAATGTGATTTGTTTGGTTTTGGTTTAAAATGATGTCTGAACCTAGCCAGTGTGGTTTGAAAACCTTGGTTTTATAGCTTAGCATAATGTGTGAACTCAGTCAATTGTGGCTTAGTCAAAAAAAAAACCCCATAGTTATGTAGTGAAACCTATTACTGTGAATGGTTTTGCATGGGTAGAAAGTGATTTTATTTTCAGGAAAGGAGCTATTAATTTTTCTTTCATCTGAAGAACTTTATGCTACATTAAATCCCACTTTGGACAGTTTCCTGAACTTCATGAACAGTTTTGCAAGGGTTAAGAAGAGGTTGCAGTAGAAGAGAATGAAAAAGTTCTACTGCCATTGAATTAACAAAATGATGAATAAGGGAGAAAATGAGATATTTATTTAAACAGGATGTAGAACTTACTTGTACTATAGGGCTCAGGTATCATTTCCAGCATGGCTTGATAATTTATTTTTAAATACATTCTTGTCCCAATCTTACATTCTAAGGTAGGAAAAATAACATATGGGGGACATCAACACATATGATTTTTATTAAATACTGTTTGATTTTTTTTATTTCAAACTATTTGTCTCAATTGTCTATATATAACACCACAAAATATTACTGATATTCTTTCCAATATAAATACTCTGGATGTTGCACTGTTCATAACTCTCTGAATCATTATCCAGTGTGGGAATTCATTTCCCATGGAGATCAGAAGAATTTGGTCAGGTCCCAAGAATCAAGGACACATAGTGATCCTTCTAAGCAGATTTCTTCATTGTTCCACACCTATAGACAGAATCTTGCCAAACTGAAGCCAACTACCACCCACATGAAGCATATAGACTCTGGGAATTAATAGGTGGTTTGCTTCACCCTCTTTCTCTCACACAAACTATCTGAACTGAATTGTCTCTTACTCCTCTGGAATGTAATATTGCATTCCAAATTCTGTGGTTTAGATTTTTAACTTATAGGTACAACATCAACATGGGGAGAGCTGCACTAGAATAATAAGAGTAAATGGAGCATTACCTTAATGTCACAATCACTAACAGTCAAAATATTTGAATAAATATTTGTTTGTAATCTTATTAACCTATTTGAAAAAAAAGTTGTGTCAGCAATTTGGTGGGAAATGGGGGTGAATGTCAGAAAAAACAAGGGGATTTTGACCGGGGGAGAGAGGCGGGGTATAAATAAAATAAATAAACAAATTAATTAATTAATTAATTTTTTGATCCTTAGAGACGTTGCTATTTCTAACATGTCCGGATTTCTCCATCTTTCCATATACTGCTGTTGAAATTTATTATATACAGCAGGACCACCAGTAATATGTGTGTTGTTCATATAATACATTTCTTTTTGACCCAAGAGTTAGGAATTTTACTTATCTGGTAAATATAAAGAAAAGGAGAGAGAGATTTTTACAAGAAAGAGGATGAAATGCCTCATTCTCCAGACACACAGTTTGCATTCCGGCGATACTGGGCATGAAATTTGCACTCCTCACAGTTTCAACCCAGGTCTGCTGGTCAGAGGGTTCCATCTGGAACCTAAGTGTCTCTGGAGGAGGGGTGAAGTGAAGAGGAGCTGCCAGGTGGGTAGAGGGAATCCGCAAATTCCTTCCCTGCCTTGGATTTATCCTCAGAAGCCTATGGCTGGTGAGATGGCAAACAGCCACCATTAAGCCTGGAACAAACAGGGAAAGATCAGCACAGAAGGAAGAGATGAAGATCTGCATGGAGATGGGTTTTGGAGTGGGAAGATACCTTAATTAGAAGTTGTAAACCCAAGCCATAAAGCCGAAAGAGAAGGAAGTCCTGAAACAATTGATTAGCAGTGAAGGAGCAGTTGTAGGATGCTTTGTAACTTTCGTGAATCCCCTGGAGCTATTATTATCCCTACCAGGCTGTAAGGTGGCTGAAAGGTGGTGAAGCTAAAATCTTTGTGACTGTTTGATGTCTTGACGTTTGGAGCTTAAAAATACTGCAAAGTGAGTTGTCTATTTCAAGATATTGAGATATTAAGATATTAAGGAAAACGGACTGAAATAGATTTTAAAAGATGGCAGCAGAGGTGGAGAAGGGAAAAGACATTGCTGAGGGTCAAAATTGTTTTTAAAAAGTAGCAAAAGAGCTGGAGGATATTTGTGGTTGGAAGCTAGAATCATGGCTATATTGTATCATATGATAGAAAGAGAAGAACAGGAGGAGACCCGTGGAAAGGTATTGTTACTGGGGGAACTGATAGAGGAGGAGAGATTTGGAGAAGAGGTCAAGATGACGCAGAGCCAGAGAGGTGAGGAAATAGCACCCGCTATGAGAAGAAAGGATTACAAACACAAATTTACACTACAACAAAAGTTTGGAAAGACTGGAGGCCATCTGAAACTGCAAAACGGAATAGAGGATTCGAAGGAGGGGGTGAAAGAGAAGTAGACAACGAAATGAAAAAGGACACCGGTCAAGAACAAAGACTTATGAATGAGACTGTGTTAAAGTATCCCAGGAGGGAGAAAGAAGCATTGAAGGATATTTTCATGAAAAAGAAGTGCAGGGATGAAGGCTAAGAGGCAGAGTTTTAATCCAAGATAAGAGGAGATTGCATGATTAATGAATAATGTATTATATATAAAGAGTGTCTATAATTAAGGTTAAGTCTATACTCTTTAGAAAATGAAAATGGCTAATTGGTGTTAAGCTTTCTATTTCTTCTTTTCTTTTTTCTTTTGCTTCCACTGTTCTTCCTTTTTAATATTTTATTAATGATGAAATAAAATGGAGATATTGGGAAAACAGGGAAAGCACCTGGGAAAGTGATGTAATAATTGAGAAGATAATTTAAGATAAATTAATCAAATTGTGATAAAAAATTAACATTAATGAAGAATGCACTATATTTTATACTTTAGAAATTGAAAATGATAAATTGCTGTGTTTTTTAAGTGAGTTTTAAGCTATAGACATTTTTTTTATTAATAAATTTCCCCTTTTATTGTTATTAACTGCCTTTTCTTGTTACTATTAGATGAATGTAAAATGGAAATATTGGGAAGGCAGGAAAATCATTTTGGGACAGTTATATAATAATGGAGATAATAACCTAAGAGAAACCAACTGAACTGTGATAAAAATTTTAGATATTTGGTTAACAAATGTGGGGATTGTGGAAATTGAAGGGATGTTTAAAGTTAAAATCAGCTAATATATGGAAGGATTAAATATGTTCAATATGGTAAAATTGGGAAAAATTGGAGTCCAAACCAACTCTGGGGAGATACGAAAGGTATTTTTAATTTTTGTTTTGAAAAACAATAAAAACATTCTTAAAAAAAGAAAAAGAAAAAAGCAGCCTAACTTTTGTTCCCACTATGGGGCTTTTATTTCTGTCCAAGTACAGTGGAACCTCCGGTCACAACTATAATCTGTTCCAGGACTTCGGTCGCAACACGATTTGGCCATGACTAGAAGCAAGACTGACTGTGCATGCATGTACAAAAAAATAATGGTGTGGAAGGGGAAATCGCTGTGGTAGGGAAAATTGCCATGGCAGTGTTTGATCGCCACCTGAGGATGTGTTCGTGACCAGAATGAAAAGCTTAGCGGATTTTTGGGGCGGCACCAGATTTGGTCGTGATCAGAAGCGTTTGTGACCCGAGGTTCCACTGTAGTGACTAAAATCTACAGGGCATATACTATAACAAAGTAAGAGCATAACATAGCTAAGCATCTTGGTAGTGAGGAAAGCCAGGAAATGTGACAACATAGATTTTTTGGGTGTAAGGATTTGTTTTTTATTGTCAAACGATAATTGGCTATGTAGAGAAAATTGGGGGTAGGATAATGGGAAATGGAGATAAGGGGAACTAGCCTCAGGTGCTCCATACCTTGTCTGCATCTGTGCAAATCTAGAATTATCTCTCTTACTTCTTCAAACACAACACTTTTTTTTCCTATGCAACATTAAAAAGTAATAGTTTGCAAAGTGATATCCTTTTTCCTGGGTGGCCATCTCTTAGATCTGTCGTGTTCTGAACGCAGGTGAAAATGAAGGATTGATTTAAAAAACAGTTTTAGATGGTTGCAACAGATTAAAGAATAGCAAGCATGATCAAGAACATGGAAACACCTTGTGGCATTTGGTAAAGTTTAACAGAAGTTTCTCTCTTTTTGACTGAGGTCATCTAATTGCAGCATTGGTGGTAACCTCAGAGTGCTATTTCCTCCCATTTATTTACTTTTACCTCAGTTCATGGACTGATGGTTTCATAGATTCTTAAGTTGAAGTAATAATGGAATTCACTACAATGATACTTCATAGAGGAAAGCATTTTGTTTAATGGCAAAATTCATTCTAAAACTCAGGGTGCAGTAAGGAGCCCTAGAGTTGTAGCTGATCATAGATTGTGTATTACATCTTTCCACTGCTTTGAATATTCTCAAATATACCGTTTTAATATTCCTAATCTAGCATTGTTGTTACTAATTATTTACTCATTTGGATGGGTATTTTTTAGATTTTCCTTTGGGTCTCTTGACTATAAATCAAAAAAGGTTACAGCTTTTAGACCAAGCAGGAAACAGAAAATGTCTTTGTTTTTATTGTATTTTAAATATATGGAGGTACAATAAAAATAATGTGATTAAATGCTTATTATGAAAGCAACATTAAGTAAGGTCAGGAAAATCCAAGAAAGAAGAAAACTGGAAAAACAGAAAAAAGAGGGCAAAAAAATTAAGCATCAATACATTTTTACCCAACCTGGAAATTTTATTGGGCTTATTTTTAAGTAGGCAGGAATGGAAAGACATTATATGACTCTTATTTACTGGATTTCATTAGTTCTGATGAACTAAGATAAATAAAAATTCAGGGAATAGCAAATAACTGTGAAGATATGGTAAGAACCGGTATAGCTTTTCTTTCTCCTTCTAAACAAAGAACATCCCTATCATTGTTTTTACTGCTTGTTTTAAGGATTTCATTTCTGCATTAAATTAAAAAATGCTAACACCTTGTGCTCTGTACTTATTAAAGAAGCATCAGGTCTACCTGATTATCATCTCTTAGTTACCATTGTAGTTTATGGGATGTTTAAAGCTCCCTTGCAGGTGTATCACTCCTCCCGTTCTCAGCGCTTCAGAAGGAGTTGTTAAGCAAAGTTGAAAGTAATTAACCTCAATTAAAAGGAATATTGATTGATTGTTATAAATAGGATCCATTGCCTAGGAAATAAAAAACACATTAAAATAGAATTAAAGCCGTGACCAAATTTGCCTACAGTTAAAAAATGAAAAGGAAATGAAAAAATATACAGTAATTTAAATCTCTCTTAAAGTATTACAACTCCAAATTAACAGGGCATTGCATGGAATTAGTTAAAATGTATTGTGAGATGATTAGGTTCTCATGCTTAATTATTGTTCTCAAGCTGAATATGTTTTGATAATATTGTTTGAGCTAGTTAGTATTCTTGAAGCAATGTCTTTAGAAGTTATTTGGGTTCTTTCCTGTCTTTTTAAATAGTTTTTTCTCCCCCAAATATGAGACGTGACCTAGTGAGAACAAGCAGAAACTATCTTGTTCAATAGAATAAAGAGTTTTACAGGAGTGAAGATATATTCTCTTGGCATACAAATAGTAGAAGAACCTCCTGAACCTTTGTTAATGGTAAAGATAAAGGTTCCCTTCACATATACGTGCTAGTCATTCCCGACTCTAGGGGGCAGTGGTCATCTCCGTTTCAAAGCAAAAGAGCCAGCACTGTCCAAAGATGTCTCCGTGGTCATGTGGGCGACATGACTATATGCTTAAGGTGCATGGAACTCTGTTACCTTTCCACCAAAGGTGGTCCCTATTTTTCTACTTGCATTTTTACATGCTTTTGAACTGCTAGGTTGGCAG